>JAOEHY010051692.1:0-18377 GCA_025447955.1 Psilopsiagon aurifrons
AGCAGGTCGAGGGAGGTGATCCTGCCCCTCTACTCTGCTTTCGTGAGACCTCACTTGGAGTATTGTGTGCAGTTCTGGTGTTCCTAACAAAAAAAGGACATGGAACAGTTGGAACAAGTCCAGAGGAGGGCCACGAGGATGGTCATGGGACTGGAGTACCTCCCATATGAAGATAGGCTGAGAAAGTTGGGGCTGTTCAGCCTGGAGATGAGAAGGCTGCATGGAGACCTCATAGCAGCCTTCCAATATCTGAAGGGGGCCTATAGGGTGCTGGGGGTGGATTTTTCATTAGGGACTGTAGTGATAAGTTGAGGGGTAATGGGTTCAAACTTAAACAGGGGAAGTTTAGATTGGATATAAGGAAGAAATTCGTTACTGTGAGGGTGGTGAGGCACTGGTATGGGTTGCCCAGGGAAGTTTTGAATGCTCCATCCCTGGCGGTGTTCCAGGCCGGGTTGGACTGAGCCTTGGGTGGCATGGTTTATTGGGAAGTGTCCCTGTCCATGGCAGGGGGTTTGGAACTAGATGATCTTAAGGTTCTTTCCAACCCAAACTATTCTTTAATTCTATGATATTCCACACACTTCAGTCACTGCCTTCTCTTGTGGCAGTAAATCCAGATCATACTGCAGTGTCTGACATGGCTTTTCAAGGGTGTTTGATTTTCAGCTTCATTTATAATATTTGAAAATGGTATTAAGCAGCTTTGTAATTCTGCATTTTTTGCTGATCCATCCTATTTCATTTTCTGAAATATACTGCATGAAATATTAACTTTATTATTTTGACCTAGCCTGAATTTTTCCTGAGTTCTGGAAAATGTTCAGCTGAAGCTACCAGGACATTGCAGAACACTCTGGTAAAAGAAAACTTATTTCCCCATAAATGTCAGTAAAGGCATTTCAGAATAACAAACCAAGCATGATTTAAGTATTCTGAGGTCTTATTTGTTCATATCGTTCAAAAAGATTCCTCAGTTGTTCTATTTGTGAACAACTATCGTGAAAATATACTGAAACCACTGGGAAAATAGGCATAAATGCCTTCAGAGGCCATGCAACAGATGGAGTGGTGCTGGATCAAAGGAATATGAGCACTTTTCCTGAGTTTCTCACCAGCTGAGACTCTTTTGGTTTTAAGGGAACTTATGTCTTCTGGGCAGATTATTGACTTCTTGCCCTTACTCTTTGGGGACACAGTGGATGGGTCCTAGTCCATTTTATTTACTAGTGTAGACATAGCTATTAAATTTAGGATTTGTTGTCAGAGTAGAGAGGAGTGGATCTGACAGGAGCTGGGAAATCAAGCAATGTTGAGGAGTGGGGAGCATGAGTGGCCAAGAACATTGCAGCTGAAAGCCCAACAGATTGTCTTCAGGAAGTAAAAAACCAAGCTAGTGAAATTACAGCTGGTGAGAGAAAAAGAAAGATGGAGTAGTTAGTGAGGTACCTTCTTGATCCCTTCTCTCTTTTTCTCCTTGTAGCTTGTGGCCCCTTTGGGGAAGACAGAGGGTCTGAAACCTTAAGAGAAACCTCTAATTTGATGTATGGGTTATGTGGCCAGCAGCCATGCCCATTGCCTGAATCGCTGAGAAGCAATTGCAACTTGAAATCTGCTACCAAAGGCTATACTTGAGCCTCCATATCATCATTGTTACCTATCATGCAGAGAAACTTTAACAAGAACACGGTAGCCCTGTTGTTGGCAAACACTTTAAAAACTGACATCTCTGCCAATATAATCATTCCCGGTCCTACTTCATGGGCTCCACCTCCTTTCAGCAGCTGCACAAGTTCCTCTTGCCCCACTGGCACAAGCAAGCTCCTTGCGCCTTCTCAAGCTCATTTTCCTGTGGGCCTTTTAGGTGGGACTACAAGGTGAGCTAAAACCAACCCCTTGTTCACATAAACCCTGTATTAGACCATACCTCTGTGGCTTCAGTGTAGCATAAATTATTTTAATGATTTGCCTTACATTTGCTTTTCTATTTTCACATAAAGAAAACAGAACATTTGCAAAGCACATTCTGTCAATATTAATATATAATCCAGATTTCTGTTTTGTCAGCTTGCTGCCTTATACTGGATGTTTGGATATTATAATTTGCTGTTGATTGGTAAGTTATTTAAGGGAATAAGATGTGTGTGCATTAGAGTGCATACTACATTGCAGCTGCTGCAGCTAGTGCGCTAGATTCAAGAAATACACAAGTGAATGATTTCAGGTCTCAAGAACAAAGAAAATAACTGGCTGTTTGCACTGATATTTCACAGAACCGTGAACACATCAGAATATGCAAGTAAGTGGTCATACATGAATATGTTACTGTTATTTATTTAAACAGGATTTGCTTTCATGTTTCAAGAAATACTGCTGCACTAAGGTAGTGTAATCTTCCCAACCATAGCTTCTTCTGCCACCCATCTCCAGGCCATGGAGCAACTCCTATTGTTGTGCATGTTTGCCATTATATTTAAGATTTATCTAGAGTGGCATATAACCTAAATGACACTATTCTAAGAAAGAGCAAATTTACCCAAAGTCTCCTGTGATGATGTTAAGTTGTACATTTTGTGAATACTCATTTTTCATCTAATGGTTCAGTTCTGATGTCTTTTCCTTGGAGTAGCTAATGTTGACAATTCAAATGACAATTTCCCTGTTGGGTAGAAATGAAAGCTATTTATCATGCAGTTTCCAAATGATTCATTGTTCGGAATGGGGAATTGCTCTCAAGAGCACTGGTTGCACAGTAGCCATGAAGACCAGTGCCAGTAAATGCAACTTCTTTACTGAACTAGAGGTGCTACCTATGGCAACTTAAGATGGACTTTACATGACTGTTGTGTAGTTGTGTGAGGTGGCTGGTCCGCCATGCTCTATACTTACCACAAACACATGCCCTTCACACCGAATATGCTTAGCAAATGCTGGGTACTGCAGTCAAATATTCCTCCATTCCTATCTGGAAGTAATGATAGAACAACTTGATCTTGATCTCAGATAAAATGTTTATTCAGCAGTGCACCATACAAAGAAAGTTACGCAAAATCTCATATCTAAAGATACATTGTTAATGCTCTGCCAAATTCTGATCTTAGATATGTGTGGAAAAACTCATATTGCATCAATTGAATTAGTCAAAACTAACTGGTAAAAATGACAGTGAGCTTTAGCACATTGATGTCAAATAGATCTGCACATACATAACTGTAAAGAAGAATGAATTTTCAAACACAGAGCCAAATTGAAGATTTCTCACAGATTTTTCTGGGCTTTGCTTCATACCATAAGTAATTTCAGGGTCAAATGCCATGTACTTAGCAATTACTGCATAAGGGAGAATACATCCACTGTTCAAACAAGGGTGTATTTTTTTAAGTAGTTAACAATTTTCCGATTTTGTCACATAAAAAGTTTTCCTGAAAGAATTTTGCCAGTGTGCTAGATAGATCCAAAGCTGTTTGTGATCCAGTTAAGCCAATACTGTTACCCTGGATTTAAATCAGTGCTAGTGAGTGCAGGTTATGCACTCACATGGGCAAAAGGAGCAGGATTTTTCCCTTTTCTCCAGAAATGGAATTGAAACTTTGTTTTTAAATAGTAACTTTCTGTAAAATTATTCTAGTAACTTTCTATAAAATTATTACAGAATCTGTCCTAAATAACAAGAACAGAGTATAAATTTTATTTCCAATAAAATATTTTTATGAGCTGTTTTTTCCCTGGTCTTGCAAACTTGTACTTAAATTTCTGATTAACAGCATTTGAAAAAATTTGTTCTATGACTGGATCTGCAAATAATATAGTGCATATACAAGTGTGGGAGAGAGATTCTATTAGAGAAGCTTAGAGTTTACCTTGTTATTTAATCTGCTTATTGTTCAAAAAGTCTGAAAAACAAATCAAATATTAGAAAAGAATAGAAAAGAAAGTAGGAATTCTAACTACATTAAAAAAGAATACAGTAGCAGGGGAAAGACAAGGAGGAAGTCAAGAAGAGAAGGGCAAGAAGAACAGTTCCAATACAACAAACGAATCAAGGCTGCATCAAAAGGTGCGTGACCAGCAGGTCAAGGGAGGTGACCCTGCCCCTCTGCTCTGCTCTCGTGAGACCTCACTTGGAGTATTGTGTGCAGTTCTGGTGTTCCTAACAAAAAAAGGACATGGAACAGTTGGAACAAGTCCAGAGAAGGGCCACGAGGATGATCATGGGGCTGGAGCACCTCCCATATGAAGATAGAATGAGAAAGTTGGGGCTGTTCAGCCTGGGGAAGAGAAGGCTGTGTGGAGACCTCCTGGTAGCCTTCCAATATCTGAAGGGGGCCTATAGGGATGCTGGGGAGGGACACTTTATTAGGGACTGTAGTGATAAGTTAAGGGGTAATGGGTTTAAACTTCAACAGGGGAAGTTTAGACTACATATAAGGAAGAAATTCTTTAGTGTGAGGGTGGTGAGGCACTGAAATGAGTTGCCCAGGGAGGCTGTGAATGCTCCATCCCTGGCGGTGTTCCAGGCCAGGTTGGACAGAGCCTTGGGTGGCATGGTTTATTGGGAAGTGTCCCTGTCCATGGCAGGGGGTTTGGAACTAGATGATCTTAAGGTCCTTTCCAGACCTAACTATTCTATGATTCTATGCTTCTAAGTAATATATAGTCCATTAAAATAATGAGTGGAATAGGGCAAGGTATGATTGTTCACTATCTTTCACTTTCCAGCACAGGATGATGCGAAAAAAAGAGTATCTTTAGTCTGGAACTCTGGAAATACTAAAAGTTCAAATGGTTTAAAATACATGATCGGAAAAAAAATACTGGGAGAAAATCTATAGTCGTCAAATAAAAAGCTTCACCTCTGAATGTTTCTGGCCAATATTCATGGAAGTCTTTCCTATATTCTGAGTCTGCTTTTACCCTTTTTCTTAGACTTCAATTACTATATAGGGATTCTTCTACTGAAAAACCAACTACAGAGTGAAGTTTGGTTTTACCTGGTACAAGCTTTCCTGTGTTTTCATTCAGAAACTGCCACCCACTTGAAGTCATGGCCTGTAAATATCAATTGTCCAGAGGAGGGAGAAGGGCCTCAGCCTTCAGAGGAAATGACACAAACTTCTTCACCACCACTGCATTATAAGTTTGGTTTAAAAGGTTAAAAGCACAAAGGAAAGACAAGAATAAAATAACAAAGACTTGATAAGATAGATATAGAAATCTTTATTTTAAAGATGGTATTTTAAAAGGATAAAACTATCCTGTTACTCATTTTCAATCTCTGCAACAAGGTTAAACGGCATATGTGGGATTATTGCATGTTTGATTTTACTCATAATTCACCAAGCAATAATGCTGTGTCCCAAGTTTGCAACACTTAATGATGTCAGGAAAGATTACTTGCTGTAAGGACTGCCTGTGCAATGTTTTCGTCAACGTGGCTGGATTTTCCTTTCTGTGCTGTCAGCGCATGAACCACAAGCAAGGTACCGCCCACAGATACTTACAAATGCTTTTTAACAAGGTCTTTGATTCTGCTCTCCGTGCACCAAATAGGATAGCTGCCATCACTTGAGTGGAAATTCATGTGGGATTTTAACTGCTGTGGGCTTCCACCTTTTAGTTTCTTTTCCCCAGAAGAGGCCATAAGTCTCTCTCCCTTACTGGGATGATCTTCAGAGGCATGGGGGTCGTTTCAGCTCCAGTGACAATGCATGAGATCGTGCTGTGCATCATCTTGGAGCAATCTTTGTTAGTGTTGCATCTGCTTGAAACAGAATGGCTGTCAAGCTGTCAGGTTTGGCCCTTTTTCATATTTGATTACCTACACACCTCAGCAAATACCTTTGGGAAGTATTAGTTCCCGAAGTTCCCAAACAGTTATTTGCAAAATAACTGTTATGCAATTTTTGCAGCTATAGTGATACAAAGTTCCACATAAAAGATTACAGCATGATTTTGAGACACTGAAGAACTAATTCATTTATATTTTCTTTAAATATGATTCCTTAAGATTTCCAAGTATAGTTGAATCAAGCCTTTGATATTCAGCCAGCAATACTAGTGCCAACATGATATGTATTAGGCAAAAATGTTCTTTCAATTTTGAGGAGAAAAAAGTGGTTAGTGAGCTTCTCATACCTTCATTGGTCATAAACTCAGTATAAATTCAGCCTTTTGACTCCTATTAGCAGTTCAAGATTTCTTGGAAACAGATAACATATAATAATTTAACATGTTTGTCTTATTCGTCTGTTCTCTGCTGGCAGGTTGTGAATTATTTGGACACAAGCTGTCTTGTCTATATCTTTGTACACGCGGAAAAGAACCAGGTAGGAACAGTTTCCTGCTCTAATTGTCATTTAGGTTCTTCTGTTGTGTGAAACCTATGCAACCATAATAATAATATGTGAATGGCTTTTTTGTCTTCTCTAAACACATTGATTTCTGTCTTCACTGAGGTCCATGTCATCAGAGGAGAGTCATAGCAAAAAGACATCAAGCACTTTTGCAGACTAGAGCAATGTCACACATAAAGTGTCAGACTGAAAACTGGCATGTCCCAGTCAGCTGGTATAAACCCAGGACCTGGTTAGTCCTGAGATACATTTAGTGACAGTGACATCTCAGTAAGTGATTTAGTGGGAGAATAAATTGTTAAGCTTGTAGAGATAATTCCAAACACAAACTCAATCCCTACAGGATTAGCCATCAAAGCAACAAAAGTGTATCTATCTTTTTCATCCAACCAAAATTTGTCTCAGTGTAATGTAAGTCATTTTTAACTGCTGTAGTTGATGTGAAACCACTGCTGGAATCAATTTTCTTTGAGAATTCTTCATTTATCAAGTTTATTTTACAAACTACAGTTATGTGGCTGGCTTTGGGGGTGTGGACCATCTGAAGTTTAAAAGCAGACCCCAGGGAGTAGCAAAGGTGTGAATGATTAAACAGGGGAAGTTTAGATTGGACATTAGGAAGAAATTCTTTACTGTTAGAGTGGTGAGGCACTGGAATGGGTTGCCCAGGGATGCTGTGAATGCTCCATCGCTGGTGGTGTTCAAGGCCGGGTTGGACAGAGTGTTGGGTGGCATGGTTTAGTGTGAGATGTCCCTGCCCATGGCAGGGGGTTTGGAACTAGATGATCTTAAGGTCCTTTCCAACCTTAACTATTCTATGATTCCATGATTGTGCTGTAAATGCTGCTCTAATGCAAAGGCTGAGAAAAAAAAAATATCAATGCAGGTTCTATGTAAATCAAACAAAAAAATAAAGAATGCACTAACAACCCTATGAAATATTCTTATGGAGTCAAGGGATGATGTTGTTAACAAGGCACCAAGCCAGTGAGTATTTTTTCAAAACTGATAACGAAAGAGAATCTAGAAATTGGAGAAGCTTAGGCAGATTTTTTTTATGATTTTGCTTAGTACAAGCAAGATCTCCAAGGACTGGGCTTTGGGTACCATACCTTATTATTTAAAGAGTGTTCTAGGGATTTACTTAGAAATTATGTATCAATTCATTTAGCCTCATATGGGACAAAAGTGTTTCATGAGATCAAATAAAGATACCCTTTGTAAAATCAAGTCTGAGAACAGCCATATATTCTCAGGAAGTGGAGATCATGCTTGAGCTGGTTGGAATTCCTGGCAGATATTGTTACTGCAGAGGTGTGGGGTGTTTTGCTAGATTAACAAGCAAAACCCACAGAATTTTCACTGTAGTTATTCGGAGATCTTGATCATATAAACATCCCAGAATTTTAAACTATGTGGATAAATGTTCTTTGCTTCAAGGATGAGTAGAACTGGCTGATGAAATTCAAGGTGTTTCTTAAACTTTTTTGGCTGAAGATTTTTAAGCCATTATCATACTTAAGCCTTGCTTTTAAGATTTCTGGGATAATGTAGGATTTGAATTAATGATAATAATAATAATAATTTGTGAATTCTCCTGTTTCAGCACTATTAAGACCAAGAGAAGTGGAAATGAGACAGGAGGCAGAAAGTACTTCAAAACATTTTTTAGTTTCTCTGAACTGTCTACTGCCACCTGAAAGAGCCAGCAGAGCAGCAGAGGGATGGTGTATTTTCACTACAGTAAATAGAACTTAATTTGAAGTGCTTAGTTTGTGAACACAAGCCATGTTTAGTACAAGCTTAGCAGTGGTTTGCAATACTCTTCTGTAAATATATAATCACTTTGCGATGAATGGGTTTGTTTTTCTTTTAGTGGACCAAACCACAGCTGACCTGCTGTGATTAACTGATTTTTTTTTTTTTTTTTTTTTTTTTATTTTGCTACCAGTGGTGAAACATATTCAGGTATCTTTTCTTGGAAAATGAGATATTAGATGAGCACACAGAAAGAGGCAGCATCAGAGAGTACTGAAGTTCTAAGAATAACTTCTTTAGGAGCAGTAAACTTTGCAGCTTGGATGACTTGATATTTCATTATTTCCATTAAATTCCCAGATTGCATGGATTAGACAGAAGAGTTAGCAAAATGAACAACTGTCAAATGAAAGCTCTCCAACAGACCTTAAGGAAAGCGCTTCAGCCGTCAAATCAGATCAAGAATATATTATTTTGAGTGACATGGGATTACAGTAAATTAAAGTAACAGCTGGATTCTCAAAATAAGTATATCCCAAGTTATTCTATAAAGTTCAAGAACCTTTTATGTATTGAAAATACTAGAGATTGTTACTGGAGGAGTGAAAAATACTTGTCAAGGGAAGATTTTTAACCTGTACCTCCTAAGTAATTTCGGGTTTGAGATGACAAACAAACAAAAAGGCAATCTACAAATAGTGTTTTTTGTTAAACTCTCACAATGAAACCTTTACTTATGGCTGAAAATTAAGGCTTCTGTTCTGACTTAAAGGAAATTGGACAAGAGCCTGTGAAATCTCCCTTGCCTTTATATAAAAAAAAAAAAAAAATAAAAAAAATTTGTGCTATAAGATGCAAGAGAAATGAAAATTAAAGAAGAAATTTCCTTCTTCTTTAACTGCTATCAATAGATCTTCATCAGAATTTATACTATTTCTGTCTCCCAGATCTATTAGGCTTCTTTGAATAAAGTGTCTCCCACACATCTGTTTGTCAAATGGCTAGTAGTCTTACCAGGAAAACAAGTGACTGTGAGAGGCGAGGAGCATTTCTGCTATCTTCTTGAAGGCACATTCTGGGTTTTGTGCATGTCAGTTGTGGCAAATTGGAACAGCACTATCCCTAAGGCTTTGATGAAGGTTTCAGATGAATGCTGCATCTGCTGTGGAAATTTTCCCACTTAGCATTGGGCTTAATACTAATCATTGTGAAATCTCACTGAGGCCCACTCTCCCTGAAGAATCATAGAATCTTAGAATGGTTTGGGTTGGAAAGGAGCTTGCAGCTCATCTAGTTCCAACCCCCCTGCCATGTGCAGGGATACCTTCCACTAGATCTGGTTGCTCAAAGCAATGTCCAACCTGGTTTTGAACAGTGCCAAGGATGGGGCATCCACAACTTCTCTGGGTAACGTTCCAGTCTCGCTACCATCACGGTGAAGTGAAGAAAGGAACTCACAGTATCTAGGGGTATATTTTTATTTTCTATAGCTATTTTGCTAAGTTTTTAGAGTCGAAATTGTGACTCCTACTGATTCTTATTTTTGATCCAGCCACTGAAATGTTCCCAAGTTTTTCGATTTAGCACTAGAGCTGGTTTTTTGGCCTTGGATATATTGAAACTGTTAAGCTTGTTAGAAGTAGATGTTAGTATAGATGGAATTGAAAACAGATTTCTGAGGCAACGAGTCTGAAGTAATAAATTATTGACACATTTCATTACTTCCACTGCAGTCTAAAATATTGAACAAAAAACTAATATAAATTTACAGCATAGATAGATTTTGGAACAAAGTAAAGCCATGAATTCTTTATGGTCAAACATGATATCTAATCACTCAAGTAACACTGCTTTGCTTTAAACTGCAGATGTCATTTTTGGAATAGATTTCACATTAGGGGTGTTTGATGAGCAAAATTTGGATGATTCCTTTTGTTATGTGAATTATCCTGTTTTACAGTCTGACATCTATTGTTGTGGGGTGGAAATCTACAGAAAACTTGGCTTCAGTCATACTGCTTTAATGGCTTAACTGTTACTTAGAACAGAAAATGGCAATGTCAACAGATCAAAGTCTTCTCAAAACTAAAGTGAATTCCTTGGATACTCCAGAGATCTGTATCCACACTGGACCATATCAACTACAATTCTTGTAACAATCATTTTATGTCTGTCCATAAACACAGAGCAGATGTAGGTTCCCACTTCTCTTAACACCCTCATGTATCCAGCATCAGGAGAGGCTGGCTTAGTGTGCAGTGCATTTACATAACTGTCTTTGTCCAGCAGACTTTCATAGTGCTTTATTAACCCATTTAAGAGCTGACCTTCAGTTTGACTGAAAGTGGAGAGAAATTCAGTGTATTGTCTAGACAATACAGAATACCAGAACTTTATTTTGTGGAATGGATCTCCTTTTTTTCACAGAAGGCTATAGTGAGATTTGTGCTTTTCCTTTATTGTGACACATTTCATTTCCATGTGGGTTACTTGACTGAAAGTGTGTTTGAATTGGGCCAGGGGCAAAAGCAAAAGGGTGTATACAGCAAGGAAGACTTCTTTCACCACTTGGAAATGGAAGAGGATTCCTGTTACTTTTCATAGTTTTTCATGTCATCTTCTTGGGAGTTTCAGGATGAATAGTAGGAAGTGGACTGAACTTTTAATGCTTGCATAAGTTCTGATTGCTTTCAAGTTATGTGCTATTTTTGTAAGGGCTTGAGGAAAACAGTGGAGTTTTGAGTTTTCCTGAAAAAGATACATAACAAAAAATATTCAACTTTCCCATGAAATTCTGTGCAAGACACTTGATCACAGTAAGAAATATTTCCTTTTCACATCTTATAATTTCTTCCTGTATGCAATTGTACTTCTAGGAGAGCTGAATCAGTTGTTGCACTTTTATTACAGAACCACTAAAATACGGATACAATTTCAGGCAACTAACCACGCCCTTATGGTACTAAACTACAGAGGGAAGTGGCAAGAAATGCAAATTTTTATTATCTTTTTATTTTCAGAAACCCAATAATTGTTGTGTCTTATTTCTATTTAATTGTTGGTTTCCTCAGTGGAATTTGGAGTGGAAAAGGAGGAGCCAATAAAGAAACCAAATACCAAAATACGCGAACATGTCATTGGAAACCGAATCACTTCATTCTGAGGTTTTCAGTGAAACCACAAATATTTCTAAAAAGAAAGATCCCTGATCTGAATATTTCTTTTTAATAACAAATCTGCTGAAATCCTTTTGTAGAAACAAAGGAGCATGATTTTGATGTTTGGATGTTGAGGAAAGAATTTTTGGTTCAAATATTTTTAAAACACCTCATTTAATAGCATCATTCACCTTTTGTAGCCTTGTAAACTTTAAAAACCAAATCTAGAATGAAAGTCAAATGCATCAGTCATTTATATGGTCGTATACTTTATTGCATTATAGAAATCTTATATTTATTTGGCCAAGTCCTGTGAAACATGAAAATATGAATTGCCTCAAAGCAAATATTTGGAAAAAACTAATCCACATAAACTATTAACATTCCAGGTGCTGATATCTATGAAACTAAACAGCAATTATTCTACTATAAAAAGGTATAAAGGAAAAGAAGAAATAATCTTAAAAACTGGGTGAAAAGACACATATGAATATAAAAATTACCTGTGGATTCTGCAACAATACTTCTCACAGAAATTATTTGCAGTACAAGCAAATTACTAGAGAGAAAAAATAGCACGTAAATTTCAACTATGGGTTATGAATCTATTTTTACTTTACGTCCTGCTTATGTATATATGTTGAGTATTGCTGAACCAATAAACAATCAGTTCACAAAAGATTGATTTCCATTTTTTTTTCTCTAAGTAATAAGCTGTCCAGAAAAATAGGGAGCAAGAAAATGCAACCTGACACAACAAAAGAGAATCCTACCACTCAGGTATTAAAGCAAGCTGATTGCTATTGTTTCATTTTATCCTTTTTTCATTTTACTTGAAAAGAATTTTTGAAGAGTCATGACAAAAAAATAAGGTTATTCAGCTAAAGGATGAAGCATTTAAGAAATAATGAAGTTGGAATTATTTTTGCACTATCTCCTGAGAGATCGTTTACATATACTGTCACATATATTTTTCTGTACACAGAGACATGCATGGGAAATATGTTTGCATGTTGGAGACTGCTGCCTGAATATGGTATTACTTATTGTAGGCCACCCACAACAACACTGTATTGAAGTAACTGTTCACTACCAGCAATGATTTAGTTAACCTTTGATTAAACACAGGAATTTAAACTATGGAAAGGTCTGAAACCTGACTCAGTTCCTTTGACACCTCGGTGTCTGTCATTAAAGATAATCCTGAGTAAGGTACTGATTTCTGAAAATAGAATTAAACTACTTTGGTTGTCAATCTTAACCCTTCCATATTACAAATGTAACCCTGCTGTGTTAGGAGACTTCCTGAATTACTGCTTCTCCTTTCAAGTCCACATGTTTGTGAAGGAGCTTTAGGGGGAGCAGAGGGGCCAGCGAACACAAACTGGGCATCTCCATTTTCAGCAAATGAAGTGACTGTCCAGGTTGTATTGAACAGTGGATCACAGAAAAACTCCCAGGACTTCAAAGTCTGATCATGCCCCATCCTTCCTTCACTTTTTCACACTTCATATAGATTGAGACATTGAATTAGAAAGTCAGACAACATGTCACTTGTTGTTTTTTTTTTGTTTTTTTTTTTAATCTTTTCTTTGCCTGAGCATCACTAATGCCAGGCCACTATTTTTAGCTTTGTCTACATGGAGATTATGCTCCATCTTTTGCCACTGTTTCTGGTATATAGGAAGTACTTCCTTGTGATGAAGGCCTTGAGATGATCTAAGAAGCTTGTGCTCTCAGAAATGCTTTTACTCCTTTTTAACTACTACATTTTTCACTCTTTTTTCACTCTGCTTATTCAAATCACTAAGAAAATCTCAGTGGGAATTTCCTGATATTTCCTTAGCCTGCTATTCTTTTCTTCTATACAACATTAAATACTGGCAAAGAGTGACAAGGTTTCGTTTTTGTATATCACCTGGGTATACAAAATAAAATAAAGAAGTCAGAGGAGTACAACTCAGCAGAAGATTTCCATTGGAAATTAATGTGTGGTGATCCAAAGTCTATGAAATATGAGAGTCTTTAGATCTATACTGTTACTGAAAAGTTGTCCATGAGTTCTTTGGATAGGTTGTGTGTTGCATCTGATCAAGGTCATGGCTGAGAATAGCTCAGGCACTGACTGTCCTGCAGAGACAGTTCTTACACCCCTTATCACCAGCAGTGCTGTTGGGGAGCAGGAAATCACCCCATAGAAGAGCTGTTCTTGAAACTACAGCAGTAGTCCAACCTGATCAAAGTGATCCCTGTCCAACAGCAGAAGATTTCTCTTGAAGCTGAACATGAACACTGACCAGATCCACAGATGACAGTGCACCCCCCAGCCCTCATCAAGCTGCCCCAATGCCTCTGAGTGCTGGTATGCCCATCAGTTTTTCCAAACCACTGGAAATCTGTAACATTTAGAGAGAAAACATTTTTCTTTCTCCCCAGCAGAATCTTGTCAATCTGCTTCTCAGCCTGTACCTTCTTGGCAGTGCACATAGGATGTTCCTAGCTCCCAGGCTACTCACAGCAAACTGAAAAGGGAAAGAAGAAGCTTTATGCTGTTTTCTTTTAGACCCATGATTCATGAGCATAGAGCCTATGAAGGGCAGCTTGGTCCTTGACAAGTCTTCAAGTAACAGCTACTTAACTTTGTCCCAAAGGGCGGTTGTGCAGCTGCAGTCTCTTAAAATTAAAGCCCGTCTTGCATGTCTGTAGCTAAATTTCTGGCTCTTCTTCACAGGTGTCGCATGAAAGAACAGTAAAAAAATTTCGAAATTATTAGTTGCAACAGGGTTGTTGAAATTTTCAGTATGAATGGAGCTGTTTAGGATCATGCCCATATTAACATTTTTAAAGCATTTCCACATGTGCTTTTTAGAAGGAAAAAGAAAAAGAAAAAAGAAAGACAACCTGAGGAAGCTTCAGTCTGAAGCTGATGAATGTAAACAAGGAAAGATGGCAGGGGTTGAAAAGACTCCCTGAGGAACATGGCCTTTATGGAAGGGGGGAGGTGAAATCTTACCCTTGACAGTGAAGCTCATTTCACAGTACCTAAGAGGGCATTGCATTTTGGTTAAGTATTAGTGTTGTTTATTGTGCAGTCATAGTTCCTGATAACATGCAGATAACTAAGTGGAGATAAATACTTTGGGATGCATAGTGTAACCTGATATTTCTTGGTGGAATACCACGTTTATCCCTTGCATGGCACTAATCTCATAATTCACTTGCTGAGCACTAAAGCTTTAAAAATTAGATTTATTTGATAATCCATTCAGAGTTTTGACGTACTGAGTACACTGCTGTTCATGCTCCTTCCTTGGTAACAGCTTAATACCGCTATTTGAAGATGCTTGCAGAAAAATTGGGCAGTTGCATGCATAAATGGAGTTTGTCCGTGTTCGCATTGATGATGAAGGAACCTGGTGGACTCTGAAATCCTTATTTTTCCTACCTTCTTATTTTGTGTGAAAGTCCCACTGAATATTGTTTCTGACAAAGAGAATACAGAAAGAATAATTTCAACTTGCTTCCCTGACTTCAATTTTTGATTATTATTGGGCACAGCTTCCATGGGCACAGCTTCCATGAACAATGGCCTTTCAGCCATTAAAATTCCATTAAAAGCACTGCTTTTTCTCATGGTACATGCCCCAAAAGCCTATGTTTCTTTGCAGCCAGTGTGCTCAGACTGGAATATTCACGGATTGTGTAACAGCACCAGCTCCTCAGTTTCAAAAGCACTGTGTAAACCTTGATGTGCAGCCAGAACACCTCCTGGGCAGCAAGGAGCAAATCAGTGTTTGCTTGTTGTGCCTGTGGCTTGAAGGTAACCAAACTTCTAGTTTTGTTTCATCCTCATTCATTTTTATTTGTTCAGATCAGCTAAGGTCATAGCTTTTGAGACCCACAGTGGACAAAAGGGCATGAACAACTGGATTTCTTCAGCTTTCTAAATATTGATTCACTTCTGGTTTCTGTAAGAAAATGACATGGAGTTCTACTAATATCTATGGTTATCTGTGACCTTATGACCTGCAAATCATAACTTCAATGAGACTCTGGTTTGAACACTGGAAAGTAAAAGGTCAGAGAAATGAGATAGCTTACGTATGGCAACAGGATTAGCAGTTTGGGCTCCTCCATATTAATTTGAACCATCCAATTACACTCCAGTGGACTTAAGAGAACAAAAGGAATTCTTGAACCATTGAAAAGACATTGTATTTTTACTATTGCTAAATATGAGTCTAGAGTAAATTAAGGCACCAAAATGAGCTGATTATTTGGGGAGTTAAAACCACAAAATTATAGGATACATTTTCATTGCCCAATAAGTTATTCTTCAGGAGTCAAAAACCTTACTGAATTGTGATTCTTGGACTGTGCAATAGAACCTGTGTGTGAGAGAGCAATTAAAGACTTTCAGGATAATACATTATGCATAAGCTGGTTAAATTTAGGTTGGAAGAACAAACTGAACTCTTGTATTTACAACTGCTCAGCATTTGTCTTGAAAACTATTTTAGTGTGTCTTTCAAAAATGCAGTTCAGTTCCTGTCTTAATTCTACAACTTTCTTTGCTTCTTTCTTAGGCCTCCTGATGTGTCCTCCATATACATATCTCTGGTGAAAATTGAGATAAACATGACATGACTTTTTAGAAGGGTTTTGTGAGACTCCCTCACCTATATTTTTTGAGCAACTTTTTCATCCTATAAATGTCATTATCTTCTTTAGTGAAGGTCTATGTTGCTGTAAATCCAATACATTTTAATCCTTTTAGGATAAACTGAGCTAAGTACATTTAATACTGAAAGCACATACCTAAATATAGAATTAACTTTGACCATTCGTGCTGAACATTCTATTTCTTTTAGTACCTTCAGTTTCCCTTTTTTAGATCCTTCAATTACATGTGTAGTTGACCTTTGGAAAACCTTCGTTTTGAACCGTAGGTGGCAGCAGACAGCAGAAACGTCAGAAATAAGGGCTGCATCTCCGAGTGAGCTGAGATAGCACGACAGCTTGTTTTGCTGTAGGATGAGTTCTTTCTCGTTTTCTCCACACATCCAATAGGCATTTAAACTGTGTTCCAGATATTTATATTATACCTGGTTGTACTGAAAATGTGAATATTTTTGTTTCTTTTTTCTCTGAGTACTTAAAATGTGTAAAATGTGAACTTGAACAGGATATTCACTTTAGAAATGTCCTTCAATTTCCTTTACTATCCATTGATTAGCAGCAGTATCGTTTAATCTATTTTATATTATATCAAACTGAGACGGTTTTTCTGACATAGTCTATCGAGCAGCTCACAGTGGCTGGAAAGGAGATTCAGGAGATGCTGGTTTAGTGAGTTTGCATGTCACGCAATGGAAAAGAAGCAGTGACAGAGCTGCTGCCTCCTGCCTAAGCCCCTGTTAATAAACCCGTAGTCAGAATCACAGAGGAAAGTTTTCCTTCTCTTCATTTTACACTTGTGGGTACTCAAAAGTTCTCGTGCATAAAAATTCATTTTTACAGCACAAACCCCAACACATTTATTATTGTCTTTTCCCAAATTCTTGAAACTCTAAACAAACACCAAAGCTTTTGTAACATGCTAAATGTTGCATGTATCAGACCTCTGTTAGTGACACTAGACACATCTCCACCTACATGTTTAGGGAACTGCCCGTCTCCTCCCGTGGTAAAACTAGCATCAGTTTCTTAATCTAATAAACAGAATTAATTGGTGGAAAAGCCTTTGGCTACTTGTTTTTGTCATCTTTGGCTTGTGAGCAGGCAGTCTAAAAGCCAGCACTTTCACTCCACAGGGGCTGCTTGACTATGTGCACAGCCTGGAGATGTGGAGAGACATCTCCTTGTGAGAAACTACCATTACAGTGGCTCCTGGGCTGTGTTTCTCTTCACTCTTGGGACAGGCAGCTATTCCAGGAGAAATGGGTAGGAGGGAAGCAGGGGTGCTTGATGACTCTTCCATTGCCTGGACTTATGTGGCTTTCTGCTGGAAAGAATTCAGCAGCTGCTGGTCAATCTGCAGGGATGGGCCAGGATTTGTGGGATCCAGGACCTGCAATGCTGTTGCTTGAAGGAATTCCAGATTTCCTGGGAGGACTGAAAAAAGCCCCTTAGAAATGGCATGTATTGGTGCTTGGCAGTGTGACACTCCATGTGAAGAAGATTGGAGTCTAAACCTCTGCATGATTCCAGGAGGAGAATTTTGCCTAGGGGGTTTACAGAACAAATAGTGCTGAGGGAAGCTATCGAAGAGAGATTAAATAATCAGCTTTGGTGGATGAAGATGAACTACAAGCAGAAGTTTTTGAATTTAAAAAAAGAAAAAGAAAAAAGAAAAAAGAAAAAAGAAAAGAAAGGTTTGCTTCAAAGGAAGGGTAAAACATATACCCATATACTCAGGAGTTATGCTCCATTACTCAAAAGAAAACAAACCAGTGGTTCGACAATGAAGGTGAATGAGATTTGTAGTTTCCTTTAAAGCAGACAATGATTCTAAATATAAGCATGAGAGGGCTGCAAAAGGATGGAGGTCCACATCTTTTAGTGGAAGAGTAAATATTATCCAAAGCTGATTTATCTACTGGTGGATTCTTGACTCATGCTAAAAGCATGAACTGCTTCTCAGGCTGCATGTTACCAAAAATTCCTCTAAGAAGGGACTGCTTTTTAAGTATTATTGGATTTTACCAAATGTCAATGTATCTCCATGGCATTGTAAATATTAAATAAAAGCAGCAAGTAAAATGTTGACACTGTTCCTTTTAGGCTTTGGAAAATAAATTGATACTACTTATCCTCTAATAAATACTAGATTCTTCTGCCTAATTCTTCTTCATTTTCTTTTTTTCTGTGCTTTCACCTTTGTCATTTCTCCATACTCTTTTTGTCAGTGACTTCCTTCTTTCATGACTTTTGCCTTCAACTTCCTAATCTGATTCCTTTACTTCTTAGCTGTCTTATCCTATAACAGCCATTATCTCACTCTTTCTCAACTCTTTCTTACCTGTCTCAGTGTATCAGGATTCTCTAATTTTCCTGCTCCTTATTTTAGAGTTTCTTTCCCTTCCCATCCACCCCCTACTCCCCCCAC
>JAOEHY010051692.1:18397-30106 GCA_025447955.1 Psilopsiagon aurifrons
TCCCTATGAGTTACTCTTCTGAAGTCCTATTAGGGTTTCTAGGGTTGACTTGGCAAAGCATCAGTTTTCTGTTTAAGTAGCAACAAGGCACATATGTGTCTATTTTACCCTCCATGGCCTTGCAGGACAAATGACTGTCAAGAAAGGTTCCTTCCCCATGGTTTGGCAGGGACTGCCTTGGCTGTCCCCGTAGATGATGGTGTGGTTGTGAACACAAGCTTCTGCAAGTCTTGGCCTTCAGTTCAATCTGTTGCTTGCCTTCCTGTGACTGCATCCAGGGAGCAGAAGACAAGGATTGCCAGCAGTGCACAGGAGCACTATACAAGTGTCTTCCTGTTGGCGTTTGCACTTTTGATTTATTTAATTTTTCATGCTTTCTGGATTTTTTTTCTATTATTTGCCTGAGATTACAGTTCCTCCAGATAAAATTTAAAAGAGGTCTTTTTGATTGGCTGTGTCAAGCTTTGTGCAGACATACAGATTTCTTTTGTGTGCATGTCTGTGTGTGCGCATACGTGTGTGTGTGTATGCATACCACAGTCAGAGTTAGGCAACACCAGCAGCATCAGCTGTATTCAGGGGTTATTGCCTCTCTCCTCAAGCTGTCCAGCTTATGTAAAAGACTGCAGGTAGGAATGCCTCTTGGCACAACTGCAGCACATTCTGGTCGTAAATTAAGCTTGATCCTACCTGGAGAGTTCAGCTCTTATTGTGATTGCTGTTTCAGCTTTGTTCTTCCCAAAGGAGAAGCGAGTGCTGTGCCAATCCCAAATGAGGTCATTTGAGGCATGGTCAGAACTGTGATCTGAGCTGCGGATCTGCAGGGAAGTAAGTTGTTATTATAGCTGGAAAGGTTTTTAGGAGCTGTGTCTTGGGAACCTGTTGTACAGATGATTATAAATATAGATGACTTGCCTACTTAACAGGCCAGTGCTGGATTCTAGGGTACTCAGAAGAGAGTGCGTTAAATTGAATCTCCACCCTTAAAAGATATTAAAAATTAAGGATCTATATACCATGGAAAACACATCTACTGATTTGTGAAACTTTTTTTTTTATAAACCAGGAAAAAATAGTAAAGTTACCATTAGCACTGACAACTGATTATATTTTTTGTTTCTTTCAAGGCAAGCAAAATTTTAACATCAATCAAATTCAGAGACACCATTTTTGCTAATTGTAACTCTTCAATTCATGCAGTTCATGCATATTCAAGTTAAAGAGCAAAATGTGCTTTTATGTATGTAGCTCCTCACAGCTTCATTGTTCATTTAAAAAGCTGGGTTGGTCAGAATGAATGAGTCCAATTATGCAAAAATTCCTGAGAAAATGAGGATAAACTGACTACAAAGACATGTTTAAACTAATCCGTGTAGTGTTAAAAGGTGTACAAATGGAGCAAGAGGCATTTCTGTCTAAGAGATTAATGGAGATTTGCCACTGCCGTGCACCATGAGAAAATGAATGGTAGAACATATCATAAGCCAGAGGAAAAAAATCACACTTCAATTTTTTATCTTTGTGGAATTCAAGAAACATTTTATTTTAAAGACTGATAGAGTTGCATGATTTGAACTTAAAATTAGAAATGAAGGGCCCGTAATTTTAATCAAGGAAATTGAATAAAAATACTGAAGTATGGATTTGAAAGATTAGTAATATAGATTTCTGGACAATCTGTAATCAGACTCCCTTTCTAGTCTTTGTGTGAACTTATTAATATTTCAAACAAGGAGAGATGGTGGCTTGAAAAATGTTGTTAGCCTGTCACAGAAAGTTATAATCAACGCAAAGCAAAACATGGACTCTGCAATTTTAAAAAATGTTTTATTATAAAGGACAGGAAACCAAATCCATGTTTTTTCAAATCCAGATAAATAAACAGTAAATATCATGCTCTTTTATTTTAAATGTGGTTTTCCTTTTGCAATAGGATCTGCAAAAATAGCCTTACTAAATTGAAGACCTGCAAAAATATATCTTTTGAGAATATGGAGGAAGACGGACCACATATTTTGAACATAAATGAAGACCATTAAAAAAACTGCTGGAAACTGAGACAAAACAGCTCTGTGAAAAAACTGCTGAGTAAGGAGTAGTTTGGTAACTTATTCAGCAGAAAACTGCAAATTAACCCTTAGGCAAGATTACTTCGAATATATATATAAATATATACAAATACACAAAACCCCAAAGATCTTCCTGCTTAAAACCAAAGAGAACCATGTGGAACCTTGTGATCTTTAAAAAGGCATGTTTAAAAAAATCCTATTCCGTGGAAATAAAAGGTAGGAGGAGAGAGAGAGAAAGGGAAGGGGAAGAGAGAAAAATACAGGCAGTTACTCTGTCAACATCCTTTAGAAAATAATCAGTTCTCTTTTGTGCCTGGTCTCAGGAACAGTTTAATGAATGAAATAAAGCAACAGACAAACAAAAAAGTCACCACATGCAGATTTTGCATGTTATGTTCATCGTAATTTACTTGATGAAGATATTATTTTTTATTTCAGTGGAAGCAGGCTAAACTTTTTCATTTTAGATATAGCAGAAAAAGAATGACTGCAAGCTACTTTCCCAAATGGATTTATTCATATGACTAAATCACAAGAGGATGTAAATGGAAAGAGTTTTCTCTATACCCTCATGGGCCACCCAACAATTTTGTTGCTTGCTGTTTTAGGAACTTGATCTTCTCCAGGGGTTGAAGTGTGCATCTTGCCCCCCACTTCTCCAACATTTTAATACAACAAGATTACATGCTAACAACCTTTAAGCAGTCTTCTAAAAATTCTTATAATATTTATATCCTTTTGAGGTTTTGCATCCTCAGAGTGCGGTCAGGGCTGCCTGTACAAATCAAATGACCATTACAGGAAATATAAACATGCTATTTACAAGTTCACAACTCTTTATTTTCTATACTACTCTGATGAGTATTTTTTTTTATAGTTGTAGCCTAAGCACTGTGTAGAACTGGCATGCTTCTGATATTCACCAAAATGTAATAATAAAGAAAAATAATGATAAGTTGAGCACATGCAAGGATACTGTAAAATGAATCCTTTGCCTTAAGCTATGCATTTATGTAATTTTTATGTACCCTAACAGTTTGCCTTCCTGTTTATTTTTAATGGAAATATTCCATGCAAAATCCTATATTTTCTTTAGGATAATATTTCACATTCTTTAAACCTTCCATTAATTTTTCTACATGACATTCAGACTGCCTTTAATGAAAGAAGGCAAAAATCTCAAAGCACAGCTACTTTTGTTATCACACTATAAATCCTAGCTCAGGGATTATGCCAATTATCTGATTTACTTCTACAGAGCAACTGAAAAATTTACGCTTATTACCCTTATCATTCTTTATATGTTTGACTCAGTTTATTTATGACAATCATGTCCTTAAAGGATTTAATGAAGAATAATACTAGCACAAATTATTTGACTCTGGGATTAACATAAATCCATCCACTGTCCAAATTCAGTTCATTTAAGAAAAACAGTATTTGGAGTGGTCATCTTGAGTGTTTTAAGATGAGTTTTAAAAAACGTGTGTTTGTAGTCCATTTTCATGGGTATAATTTTGGCATTTCACTGCTGAAAAACATTCTACTCAATAGACTGTAGTTGATATATTTCAGTTCTTCAAATTCTGAAGCTGTTGCTGAATAATCTGGTACATTTTTTCATCTTTTTTTTTAAAAAAAAAGGAAAAAAAAAAGACATCCACTTACAAGCACCAGGTTTGGGCTGAATAAACAGACCCAGGTGATCTTCTCTGGAAAATTATTGCAGCCACCTTCTTCTAAACCAGGTCTCCCCCTGTCACCAAAATGGGGGTGTTTTTCTCGGGTGACTTGGGAAGGTTTTGTAGGTTATGGGGTGATAATGAGCAACTTTTCATCATCCCTATATGTTGCTTTCAAGAAGCCCTTCACCTTTTACCTTCAAACTGTGATAGTGGTGCTGCTGAGAGCAGTGTCATCCTGGTTTGTTCTGGGAAACACCACTGAATGCCTTTAAAAATCCAAGGGACGAATCATCATGGTGGTGGAGCGCAAGGAGTAGCTGGGGCCTTTGAAGTAGTGCCACTTGATGCCATTGAGCTTTCCATGGTTTTGCCCAGCCGTATAGAACATTCCATTGAGATTGGAGGGACCGCAGGCATCAAACCACCACCCTGGAAACATTAAAATGAACAATTAAACTAGAAGTGCACAAAGCATTTTTATCTTATTTAATAGGTTTAGCTGATCATCAAATTCTGGTGCTCCCAGGCTCATTAATACTCCTAGTGTGGTAGTGGGGAAGATATTTTAATATTTTCTTTTTTTGCTGTTCTGTGCCATACTATAACCAGTGGTGCTAAGAATGAACACTTGTACTTACAGAGTTAGAAAAGTATCTAAGTAAGTCCTAAATCATTATTGTTTTATATGCAGCATGTGAAGCAAAAGCAAGTAAAACAAAGACAAATAAACTGCTTCTCATGCTTAGACAGTACTACAGTTCATCCATCTAATGTAAACCTCAGGGAAAGTCTATAATTTGTAAGTATTTTTGCATAATTTCACCTGCTTGATTATTGTGAATATAAGCATGATTCAATTTTAGTTACCAGTTCTTTTCTGTTGCTTTAACTGTGATTTTTCAATTGCTCAATTTTCTTATTCTCTCAGGTCAGATGTGCTTAGCAAACATGGGTTGCGACTGCGGTGATGCTGCCCTCTTATAGTAATTGCAATACTATAGCAATAGATATTCTGTATTCACAGGAGTGTACAGGGAAACAGGCAGACTATTTAAGACTTCTGATAAAATTATAAGCAAGACTCAGGAAATGAATGGAAGGACTAAGTTAAGAAGACAAACATAATATTGTAGGGTGGTGACAGTTAGAATACCTGTGTGCATGGACAGATGGTTTAAATGACTACCTGAGTGTGAGTGCATCTAGGTGACAGTATGGCCAGTTTCAACCAAGATATATTCACTGCAGGTACAGTTTGGGCCAGAACAGTGACATTCACTCCTCAATCTTATTATTTTGGATATGTCTATATTAAATCTTGAGCCTCCTAATCTTGATCTTGAAATGTGACAAATATTTTTGCATCAGCAGTGTCAGGAGGGTACTCACACTTGAGATTTGTTCACTTCTCTGCAAAGCCCCTAAGTTCTCACCTGGCACTTAGAAAATTGACAAATGCCTATTCATTTTTATTAATTTTTTTTTTAAGGAGGTTGCAGACATTATTTACTTATGTGCCTACGGGTAGCAGGAAATTACTAGCTACTTGAACAACACTGACTACAAAAAAGGTACTAAAAATGTTACTGGTCGATATCAAATTTAGGCTTAGAAAGCCACTAACTGTATTTTGTGCCCCTGCAAGTTGTGGCTTCCTACTCATTAACCCTTTGAATTCTGTGTTCAATAGCATATATTTTATTCCACTGGAAAGACAGGGCAAAAATGTCTTGCCCAGATGTCTGTGATTCTAGTTCACTGCATTGTAAGACTATTCTGAAAAGTGAGGTGGCAGGGATTTAGAAAAAAGCCCAGAACTTTGCTTGCAGAGGGCAAACCAGCAATCTGTTTTTTACAGAATGGCCCAGTGAACTGTTGTGTTGGCACAACTGAAGGAGTATTAAATTGAGAAGTTAGAATAAAAAAAGAAATGTTTCAGTTCAGGAACTTTTCAGCCTGAGTTTTCTGCCAGAGAAAATACATGTAAAGCCATACCTCCACCTTTGTGAGTGCTCTGTCAACACAGCACTGAAAATAAACCAGGAATATTTGCCAAGTACTTGTGAATATTACTAACAAGGACAGAGGTTTTGCTACCATTTACATGACTGAATGCAGAAAATCCAAACTTACTAGATGTGTAGCTTTGGTTGCAATCTGTGTGCAATAAGCCATCTCACCTTTAGACTTCTGCAGTACAAATACACGTCTTTAACCAATGGAGAAAATGGAATCAGTGGTTTAAAAGACAGTGAGTCTTCAAATCTAGTTTGAATTGTTGCTTTAAATTTAAAATGAAATTAATCAGACAACTGTCTTGCTTGCATCCCCAAGATCTTCTCTTGTAAAGGTGAATTTTGGACTGCCATGGGAGTTTTAAGGGGAACTCCAAATAACGTGAAACTTGGCAACACCAAGATTACAGAGCACAAACTGACAAAGATAAACTGCGTGACACACTAACTCCATGGACAGTAGTGGGAGATTCGTTGTCTGTCTTGGTGGGAATAGAATTTTCTTTCCAATAGCTGACAGGATATTTATATAATGTAACAGAAAGATGCTTAGCTCAGACTAAGGAAGACAGAATAAGTCCCCATACTGCAAAAAGCTAATATTCTCAATGTCAAAAATATATTAACCTCTATTTGGCAAGAAAGATTTCTGCTGAGTTTAGGGAGGTATTTTTACTTATTTGGCTCTTTGGTTGCTTTTTAGTTTTTTTGTTTCTCCATAGTAAGACCTATATCTCAGTAAATCTTTACCACAGGTCTTGTGTCTTTCCATGCAGTATGGTTGTACTGAACATTTGCTTCCATGTATGAAAGCAAGTAGTATATAAGGATTGGATGGTGACTTTTGCTTTTGGTTTTTAAATGTCACTTTATTTTCAAAAGTTATTTCAGCCTGCACATCACAGTACTGTAATATTCCCAATGCCCCCTGCAGACCTTTTTCAAGTGCAACTGGTAGTGACAAACTCAGCTAGTGAGTGGCTACTGAATGCTGCATGTGCCACAGTGGACTGAAACACAGGATTTTAAATTTTCAGCATGTTTTATACTCTGACTTCTGGAAAAGGAATTTGTTAGAAGTTCCTTTCGGACAATGTTCACTGCCCTAGCAAATCATCCAAATTCATCATATACTGTGCTTAGCCTCATATCTACCTGTAATGAATGCATTGTATAAAGGTATTTTAAACTATGCTTTACTACTACTGATCTGATACTGACCGTGATTAGCCTTCAGATCCAATGCTTACTCTGTCCTTTGTATTCAGATCTGTGTAATTTATGTTCCTACTCTTGTAATTTCTTACATTTTGGATAATATTTAGAAGGCTTTTTTCAGAAATAACACTTCATAATAAAATCTTAAGGGAAGAATTTATGCCAGATACATTCTGGCAAACATCTATTTTGATACCATTGACCTCTCTTTGATTACAATGTTTTACCTAAGGGGGCAATAAACAAAGAAGTCTTACAGCTGATATTTTACTACAACCACAGTATGATCTTATAGAAACTTAAGACAAAGTTAAACAGGGAAAATCTAATCCTCATTTTTCAAAGCTGGAACTCAGATGCAGACGGGTTCTGTTTATGGTGTTGGGATGTGAAGACGTCATACTTTGCTAGCTCCCATTTCATCTTAAAGTAAAAGCAATGGATGTATATATGGCCTTTTTAGGATGAAGATTTTCAGCTGTGCTTTATGAAATCTCTGTTAAAAATGGAATCAGTTGAAGAAACACAAAACTCTACAAAACTTGTGTGAGGACTTGCTCAAATCTCTTATTACAGTTTTCTTTCAAAATGTGTTTTAATGAGCATTATTCCTGCTAGTAAGATTGAATGAATTTTTTTAAAGATATTTCCTAATACTACACTAAATGTTGGGTTTACTTTCTCTCTATCTTTCTTTTTGTAAGTTTGTTTGTTTCTTTGTTCTTTCCATATAGTTATTTCTCTGCATCCTTCCCTGCAGTCTTCTTAAAGTTCCTCATTCCCCATAGGGCTCAGATTATCACAAGACTTCCTACTGCATGTTTCAACATCAAAATCTATATCTTTGAATGGATATAAAGGAAGTAATTTTTCAGACACCTTGTATATTGTGGGAAAGAGGAATGGAAACAGTAACCTTCTTGGTAGTTGTAAATGGGGGAATAGAAAATAGAGGTTTCTGAAAGAGATAATGTCAGCAGTGCCATTGGACAACATCAAATAAAGCAGCCCCAGAGCCATGAGGGAAGATTCCCAGTAGCTAAATATCGACTCATTCCCTGAGGTTCATAGGATTTTCCTCCCATGAAGAGCCTTGTTTATGTTTCACTATGAGGTAAAGGCTTTCCCAAATAAATATCAAGTCTTCTCTGAATGGCAGTAAGATTTTAACCTTGAAGATTATAACCTTTGGCAATAATTTCCATGAGATATTTGATTCGGGCAAGGTGACTCATGAAACATGGGCATTATAAGAAATAATAATGGAAGCAAGATTTTAAAGTGACTAATGAAGTGGGAAAGAGGAGGTTTTCATGAGGAGGTTAAGAGTGTTTTTATTCAGAAACACAGGTAGTTTCATCAAGATGCTGGGATCACAAAATCACTAATTTCTTATTCAAGCTGAGGGTTGTTCAGTCTTTTGATTTTAGTCCATCTGTAATAATTTGTATAGTACAAGCAGCATTACCATCTCTGTTTGCAATAAACATCCTTAGGTCATAAAGTATATTGTCCAAACAAAAAATAATTTAGCTAATACCTTGATAAGTTTTTTGAAAGTTCATCTATACAAATAAACTTGAATCTTCACTGTAGACAGCTGCTCTTCTGGAGCAGCTAAGGCATGCTCACACTTTAAGGACTCCTCTTTAATCTTTAGTCATTGCTGCTGCTACTGCTGGGAAGTTGTTACATTTTATATCAGCTGTTTTAGTTAAATAAATGTTTTTTGAGTGCTTCAGCCTGCTTAAACCACCTACCACCACATATTTCAGCTCCATAGACCTGCCTGCACTATATCTTCAGCCAAATATGAATGCATGTTGAGATAAATTGCATGAATTCTTGCAAAAAAACCCCCACCCTACCTAATGAAGGAGTATTGCTCAAATTAGTAGTGATATTACAAGAAAAAGAATACAGACATCTTTTATAATGGTTTTCTGAAGTTACAAGTATAATTTTTATATGATAAAATCTTCTTTATCAAAAGCAACATAGAAAAGGCTTTTGTATGCCAAAGCTAATATCTTTCCATTTTTGGCTTGTGGTATTAACTGTAATTAAGCATATATGCATGTAAAATTCTTTGTTAGTAGCCCAGTGCTCATCATTTCCTGAGCGCACTGTAAATCTGACATGCATTGGGAATGTGCTAATGATCATTCAGGTTTGATGAAAGATTCTTAGTCTCATACATAGTAAAAGAAATAAAAGCATAGAAGTAAAAGAATATTGAAAGAATAGGCATCTAAATCCTGCATATTTGATGGCAGACTGTTTCTTCACATATCTCTGTTCTCTCTCCTCAGTAGACTCCAAATGCAGTGAGATCAATATAAACTGTTCAATAAGATCCAGAGTATGCTTCAATGGTACATTTGTTTGGGTTTATGAGATAAATGTATCCTATGAAAAGCCAGATTTATTTCCAACCCTCTGGGTTTGTCCATAAAATTTAGTGCATTTGGCACCACAGCCAATAAGAACACTTTCTAATGCAAAAATATTGAAACAGTCTTCATTGTTCAAAAGACATAACAATTTATTTTATGTAACATTTCAAGAAGTTGAAATGTACTTTAAAGAATTTAGATGGTTATACTTTGACTGTTTGACTTTGCATTAGTAACTGGGTGTAGTTTGGATGACACCTCAAGCTGTATATGGAGCCGCTGGATAGAGTCCAAAAGAGGAGGAAAACATCCAAAATATAGGAGGAAAGATTTTGAGTTGTTTATTCCAGAATTCAAAAGACAGATTGCCAGCAATCTTGAATTCATAAAAAACACTGCTGGAAAAAAAAAACAGCTTTTCAAAGGAATGCAAAGGAATGGCCTATTCTTTCCGGTGATAGAGGATAGGACAAGATGGAACACAAATAAATTGTCAGAGAATTAGTTTAGCCAACTAATAAAGTTTTCTTATATAAAGTGTAGCCAAACTCAGTAATAGATTATATATGGGAATGAATTTCTATCACTAGAAATCTTGAAGATGAACAAAAAGACAAAAAAAAAAAAAAAAAAATAGGTAGAGAAGAGTCTGTCTTGGAGAGGAACTAAATGACCTCTGGAATCCGTTTCCAAGGCTATGTTCTTTCATTCATTAGAGTACTGGATTGACCAAACTGTTATTTAGCAATTGGTACTTAACATTCTGAAGATTTAATCAGAATTTAGCTGTGAGGACATAGAATGAAAAGGCATTAACTTTTCATTCAACTGGATAACATAATCCTACTTATAAGGACCTTTTTATAAGGTAAAAATAATATGAAAGTTATTTTTGTTCACTTTTAATCTGCATGGTGGTTATACTTCTGTATTCAAAATTTTAGGCAATATAGATGATACTTCATGAATGGTGTTTTCAAAGTAACTTTGTTGTGGAAACAACAATATACATAAAGCCTAAACACTGATGTTTTCCTATGTAAGTAGATGTATATTCAGGGGTTCAAGCTGGATACGTTTAAGTGTGCTGAGGTTGCTACTTTAAAAGCTTTTGTTTCAAACACAACATAAAAGAAACTAGCTTTTTCTGATTGGATTATGTACGGACAGATTTCTATATTCAGACAAGTAATTCTCTCCAAGCCATGACCAGAATTCTCCATACCATTCTTGCCAGAGATTCATAAAGTGCACCAATAGATGAGAATTCCACTGCAGTTTAAAAAATATATGGGAACTGTCTCAGACTTGGGAAGCCCCTGAGATGGAAAAGATACTGGGAAAATACTCCGGGGAGCTATCATTTATTTGTATTGTTCTTAAGCCCAAACTAAGGCATCTGCTGCTGACTGCTGACAGAGACCGGAGACTGCAGCTGGATGGACCTCTTCTTCCAGTAAAATAAAAGAAGTTATATCAGTAATTCTGTGCTGTTTCAGCCCTAGAAAGGTATATAGGAAGGTCTGCCTATCACTTTGTCAAAGTATTTCAGGGATCACAGGTTTAGAAACATTCTCATTTGTGACCTGAAGCCAGGTAAATGCCTTGAATGCAGCCAATCCAAGACAAAGCAAATCACCTTAAGGCTCTTTTACTATGGGCCAAGTTATCGTAAGTCACTTTCCACTGAATGAAAACAATTGCATAAACAACTTCTTGTGCTTAGCTGACAGGTGGTATCCTGGCAAGATGCTCTAACTTGGCCTTGTGCCTATGAATGTGATCTAGAGACATTAAATGTTCTATTGTTGGAAATCTATCTGAAGCACTTGAACATCTACTCAGTGTTTCATTCTGGTGACAGTCTGTTAACATTATAAGTGATATTTCTTGCAAAATAGCTGTGTATGTAGTTCACTAGAGTACTCTCCAAAACAATGCTTGAAATGATATGAGGATACAACATTTTCATTAGCTTACTGGCCTGAGATATTGTACTAGTTCTTAAAAGATATTTTCATGATAGAATTGGGGTTTTTTTTGCTGTTTTGATGTATATGAAGATTAAATGAAGTAATTATTTGAATAAATATATTTTGTCTCCCTTTAAAATAAACCTAGTTTAAATTTTTCAAGGCACAGAAAAGCAGCTAAATCATTTAACTACCATGTGTAGTTCATAGGGGCTAAGAATACAGCTCATTGATGTAATTTTGAAGTCATTTACTTAAAACGGCATTAAGATAGAGTCAAGGAGAACTGTTCTAAAAAGAACAAGGAACAGTCACACAATTCTATTGATGTTACCATATTATTTTCCCAG
>JAOEHY010051694.1:29908-40356 GCA_025447955.1 Psilopsiagon aurifrons
CGGCGGCCTCCCGCGGGAGGGAGCGCGGGCGCCGGGCTCGGGTGTGCGGGGCGGGAGGCGGCCGGGGACGGGGGCGGCGGGTTCGCTGTACGGGCGCGATAGGGAATGAGCGGAGCGGCGCGGCCGGCGCCGAGAGAGGCTGCTGGTGCCCCTCGCTGCTCCGCTCCTTCCTGTGCAGTGTGCGAGCGCTGTGTGCTCCTTGGACAAGGCTGCCGGCTGAAAGAACAGCGCCTGGGAATGCGGGGAAAGCCAGCCGCATCTCTGCTGGAAGTGATAAAGCGGAACTCCTAGTAAACCCCCACGCCGTATTCCCGCATCCTGATGGCATTCCTGCCGGTTCCCCTGCAGTTCAGGCTCTCCTCCCCCCACTTCAGCCGGGCTGCGGAGCTGACCGCTGAGCTCGTGTTGAGGCTTTTAAGCTCTCACTCGAAGCGAGCCACCGGGCTTCAAGTGCTGGGGATGGGGAAGGAGGATGTGAGCAGCACGGGCACCCCCTTACCTGGAAAAGGGCCTGGCTGATAGTGCAGTTTGCCCGTGAGCTCGGTCTTGAGGCAGGTTGCTCTTTACAATGTGTGTATTATGTTCTAACTTGGCTTCTCTGAATAGTACTGCCAACTCTTGTCTCGGGAGCACAGTGTGTTGCCTGAGTTTAATCGACTTTCAGAGAAGGAGAACTGGGATAAAACTCTTCTAAGAATAAATTGCAAAATAAAGGTGGAAAAACCCCCTTCCAGTGCATCAGACTTGGAGGGATCTGTTTGGAAAGCTCTCTGAGAAGTTGCTCTCTGTTGTAGCGTAGCTTTCTTTTAAGCAGATGCTGAAGTAAATAGCTGTTTTAACGAGATAGTTGTATTGTCTTAGGTGTGGGGTTTTTTTTTTAGGTCCTTCACATCTGTTTCTAAAGACCAGAGACATAGAATAGTCAGGGTTGGAAAGGACCTGAAGCTCATCCAGTTCCAACCCTCTGCCATGGGCAGGGACACCTCCCACTAAACCATGGCACCCAAGACTCTGTCCAACCCAGCCTTGAACACCGCCAGCGATGGAGCATTCCCAACTTCCCTGGGCAACCCATTCCAGTGCCTCAGCACCCTCACAGTGAATAATTTCTTCCTCACATCCAATCTAAACTTCCCCTGTTTCAGTTTGAACCCATTGCCCCTGGTCCTATCACTACAGTCCCTAATGAAGAGTCCCTCCCAGCACCCCTAGAGCCCCCTTCACATACTGTAAGGCTGCTCGGAGGTCTCCACACAGCCTTCTCTTCTCCAGGCTGAACAGCCCCAACTTTCTCATCCTATCTCCATATGGGAGGTGCTCCCATCCCTGCTCATCCTCGTGGCCCTCCTCTGGACTTGTTCCAACAGTTCTATGTCCTTTCGATGTTGAGGACACCAGAACTGCACACAGTGCCCCAAGTGAGGTCTCACCGAGCAGAGTAGAGGGGCAGGATCACCTCCCTTGACCTGCTGGTCACGCTGCTTATGATGCAGCCCAGGATGTGGTTGGCTTTGGGCTGCGAGCGCACACTGCAGCCCCCTCATGTTCATTTTCCATCGACCGACACCCCCAAGTCCTTCTCCACAGGGCTGCTCTGAATCTCTTCTCTGCCCAACCTGTGTGTGTGCCTGGGATTGCTCTGAATCAGGTCTAGGGCCTTGCACTTGATGTGGTTAAGCTCATCAGGTTGCTGTAGAATATAAGACATAAAATGATCTTGCTTCATATTAGACAATACCTTGGCTTTGTTTGCTTGCTGCTGTCTCTAAGCAATGAATCAATGGAGTAGGCAATTTTAAATCTGGTCCCATGTGCTTGAGTAAGGAATAGTCTCTGAAGTGTTGTCAGTAACATGGCAGCTTAAGGGTTAGGTGTACTAGGAAGGTAGTTAATGTGCAGGACTTCAAAGCACTTCTCTAGAAGCTCTGGGTATGTGTCCCTCAGGGAGTTGAAGCTCTGCTTATATATATATTTGAGGTGAGAATACACATGGCTCGCTGAAGCTGTAGAAAGTACCTGGCACAAAGCATCTTTCAGGAAATAATTCAGTTACGAAGGGCTGAAGTGAAATTGAAAAAACAATAGCATAATGGAAATGATGAAAAGAGTTTTTAATGGGATTTGATCTCCAGGTGCTGCTCTGGGGGAATGCAGAAACCATTGTGTGAGCAAACCCATCTGTAAAGGGAGTTCTTAATGACTTTGTCCTGGAAACAGCCTGGTTCAAAAAGTCAGTGCCGAGTTTTTCTACTGTGACCTCTGGGGAAGTCGTGCAAGGTGTTGTGGCATGTTTCCTCAGGAGCCTGCTCATGGTCAGGGTTGAACACTGTTTGCTATGATGGCATCCATGTTTTGGGAAGGAATTTTAGGTATCTGTTACTGTCATTGTTCGTTTTAGTGAAGTAAACCCTGCTGAGTGCACTGTATTTAGTGCAGTGGCACAATGGTGTTCTCTCTGAATCTGCATTCAGCTCTGCACTTGGATTCTTCCAGAATCCTGTGAAATCGGAACTTCTCTATCCAAAAGCAGCACAAAACATGTTTGTCTTTGAATACAGTATTCTTAAAATGGAGCAGTGGTAGAGAGAAAGCTGGTAAAAATGAGGGGGGGAGAGGGAGGTCATCTATTATCTCCTTAAGATGAAAGTGAAATTGTAACTGAGCTTAGGGAGTGAGTGCTGGGTTTTTTACTGGAGAGGAAATGTGCTGTCAGGGGACAGGAGATATCATCTGAGGAAGTGGAAGCAGGTGGGAGTGTGAAGTAGTGCCTCCGGGAGCATTAATGAAGTTCAGAGCTCCGCTTAAGTTGCTTCATTAGACCTGTGATGACCTTCAGTGTGGTTATGATTCTGCTCCTGGTGCTGTGGTTACTTATTCAGCTCCTGGTAAATCGTGTAATAGTCTTAATTTGTGTTTAATGAGTTAACCCTGGTTCCTGTGGTAAGCTGAATTGGGGAATGAGGCTGCCTGCTCCTTCCCTCCCTCTTGCAGTATAACTTAGCTTTGTCGTGGATCTGATGTGGCTGCTTGGGGCTTTGAGAGGAGAAGGGCTGGGCTGAGCCCAAAGGGGAGGAACAGAGCTGAGAATCATCCCTTCTGTCCCACTGCAGCTCCTCAGAGAAGCCTGCCTGTTCATAGAGCATGGTCAAGGAGAATGCTTGCGCTTCAGGGTTTTATTCCCTGCGTATAATATGAGATACCATGTCATTGATTACTTTGCTGTCTCCTTCTATTGAGACAGACTTCTGCTTTGAGTTTTTAGTCTTGGCAGCTTCTGAGAGTTCTGTGATCTGGATTAGTGGATTTGTGGTGGATGGGGCTGATGGCTTGTGAACCTAGCAGTGAAATAGCTAGGTATCTTCTTGTTGTCGTCCAGGAGAAAAGCAGTAATTCCTGTTTGTGTCTTTAATTCCTTTCTGGAGCCCAGAGTAAATTAATAACCCATGTCCAGCTTGGGGCTCATGAGGTTTTTTCACCATAAGCTCTGCAGGTTGTGTTCCCTTAGTGTGGGCCTTAGGGTTTGCATGGCACAGAACCTCCTCCCTTTAACTAATCCTTTGAGTAGTTGTTTCAGATAACAACCGATTCATTCAGAAATGTTAATTCTGTTGAAGTGCGTTGCTTTAGGGTGGGCTTTGTCTCAGCTGTTAAGCTGTTTATGAATTGGAAGAAGACACAAACCCAATGCCATTCTCTCGCTCTGATCTTCAGTTCTGGTTTTGACCATTTCTGTTTGACAGGCCAGTTCTAAACCTCAGGCTGGGATGGAATTTGTTCCTCGTGGCAGTCCTGTGGCAGAACCCTGTTGTAAAGCAGATTCTTGATCTGCTGCACAGGGAGCAGCTGAACTGTGCTGGTCCAGTGTTGTGTGAATGGTAACAATCTGCTTGATTCAGGGCATTCTTTTTTCCCCAGGAAGTTTACCTCGGTGGTATGAGGAACTTGGATTGGAGGGCTGGATTTAATTTTGTTAAATATGTAAAATGAAGAGGCTTAATAGGCGCAGGAATTCCTCCAGAGCGGAGGGGGTTTATTCCATGTTTTTCAGACCTGCAGGATGTCACAAGTAGCTTGGCATGAAATACGGTTTTTCTTGCTGTAATCTGTATTATTTCAGTGAGCGCAGATGAAACACAAGCACCAGTTTTTCTCTGCAGGTTTGCTTTGAAACTGGAAAGCTTAGTTCGCATTTGGTACAGATCTGTAGGAATGATTTCCTGAACGCCTGATTTACCTCCTGTATGCCTTCTGAACAGTTGAATGTTTCCTGTATTACTAATGAGCAACTTACCTTTGAGTGGCCTTAGATATGTGGGTAACTCCTGAGTTAAAGGGTGTCTCTGCAGTTACTATTTAGATGTAAAACTTGCAGCAGCATGAGTTTGGGTTCAGTGCTGTGCTTTTGTGCAGAGCGTTGTTCTGACTGAGCTGAAAGTTCCTGTTTCCCCCCAGAATGCACAGAATTTCTGTGCATATATTGCATTGAGTGATGAGCTCCTCAATAGACCAACTGCTGTTTTAAGTCTGATATTATCACCGTTTCTCAACAAGCTAAGCCATGCAGTTCTGCCAATCACTTACCAGCTGTCAATCTTTCCTCTCATTACAGGTCATGTATATCCTTTGGACCCAAGAACCGCTCTATTGGTGCTGCAGCTAAAAGCCAGGTGAGTGTGTAGGTTGGGTAAGTCAGTAGCTGAGGAGCAGGGTGTGTTGTTTGATCAGGGAAGGTGACAGATGTTTCTGAGCTGGTGTCTTGGTGTCTCCATAGTGAATGAACAGCTGAACTGAATTCAGCTGTGCAGCGCGTAATGCTGCTCTGGCGTCTCGGGTAGGAAGCTCAGGGTCGATCATTGCGTGTGATGAAGTGTGTGTGTGGGGGGAAAAACATAGTTTTGCCTCTTCTGAAATTCTGATAAATACTAATTAGAATTTACGTTTGCAACCTAGAAAGCAAGCTAAGCAGAGTGCTTCATCCTACCTTAGCTTGTTCTGGTTTGTGCATCTTACAGCTTTTAATTATGTGACTGCATTCTGTGGAATTCCACTAAGTGCATAGTTCTGGCAGAGAGGGGGCATTCTTGAGTGTAAATATATCTTTCTTGACTCTTTGTGGTTGAGTTACAACCTCGATGTCTATCTTGGGCATTCTTGCTTTTGCTTTAAGTGTCTGTTGGTGTAGGTAGGTAAATATGATTTAAGGACACAGAAAAAGTGAAGCTGAGTTGTCCTGCTTCACATTTGTGGCTGGCTGTGTCATGTCTTGTGTTGCTGTGAAACCCCTATAAACATGACTATTTTTTTCTTTGAAGTCCTCTACAGGAAGTGACTATTCAAACACTTGGTTTTTCTTAGCCTAAAATACCTAGAGATGGGTGAAGATTCATTATCTAGAATACAAAAATGACTGGACACAACCATGTTATTCAAGAACAGAACAACTGTACTAGAACTAAATACAGATGTTTTTTTCTGGGATTGAGTGTCTGCTTAGCTTAAAGAAAAGCATTGATACAGAGATCCAGTAGAGATGAGGTATGTCCTGCAGTAACTAAACTCACGCAACATCAGCCCCAGGTTATGCAGGAAGTAGACCCTTGACTAAAACTGAATCGCAGGTAAATGTTACATAGTACGGTGTTGTCTGCTCAGTGAAGTGCTGTGGGGTTTTAGTATGTGTCTTGCTCTAATTTAAAGAATTGAACGAGTTTACTTTCACCATGCAAAACCAGGCTGTAACTTCTTTCACTTCTCCATTTGCACTGATCTCTGCTATTAATAAGACTCTTGTCAGTTAAATCAAGCTGACAGTAGCATCTTGGGGCTGCCTTGGCTTTTTAAAGCTTTGTGACAATGTCCTTGAACTGTTTTGTGGGAATAGCTGTGTTGACTGTCACATGCATGTGATGAACCTGAACTGGAGTTTCCATCAATGTACGTGTTTTGTTTGTGGAATTACTGGCTGTGCTGTGGTAGGTGGGGTGTAGGAAACAGGTAAAGGGGAGAGACACTTGGCTAACATTTTTAAAGAGGGTCCTACAATTACGCTGTGACAATGGAGTGCTGTTATAATCAGATTTTGATAGAATCTTGGCTCGGTTTCCTAGCATCCATTTTATTTTAAATCTCAAATTCCTGTAGGTTCCGTGAGTGCTCAGAGGGAAGGTGCCTTCTAGCAACTGCCCTGATACAAGATACAAATGACAAAACTCTGCTGGTGGGAGAGGCATGAGAACAAAACTCTGTCTTCTGTTTGAAATTCAGATGTTGCCCTGACATGTTGTATTAAAGATTTCTTTTCCTCTAGGTTATTTCAAATGCAAAGAATACAGTACAAAGTTTTAAAAGATTTCATGGTCGTGCATTCTCAGATCCCTTTGTTCAAGCTGAAAAAGCAAGCCTTGCCTATGAACTTGTCCAGCTGCCAACAGGCTCAACTGGCATCAAGGTAAGTCTGGCAGATTTGAAAAAGAGCCAGAGGAGGAAACTGATAAAGTTCCCTTTCGTCTCTTTTATTTGAAATCTCCTTGCTGTAGTTTCTGTTCTCTTGTGAATGGAAAGTCTCAAGTAGGGAATGAAAGGCTGATAATGCAGATGGTCTCTCCAGGTGTTAGGTGAGACTGCATTTAGTTAGACAGCTTCATTGCTTTGCAAAGCCCACGCAAACTGCTGTACCAGTGCTTTTTACCTTTCACTCCACGGTGAATCTGGAAGACAAGTTACTTGACCAGTGGACTTCCTTAGCTACTGTCCAGATACTGCAAAGGTGTGAGAAGTCAGCTTAGTCCTTCAGCTGAAGTGGTAGAAGTCGGTCCTTTTCTACAATGGCTGATCTTCTGATTTGGATCTTAGCTGTACCTGATGAACTTCTCCCAGACCAGCGGGAGGGAGCATATCCTAGGCACTGCTTACAGATTGGGATTGAGAAGCAGAATGTGTATGTGAATTGAAATGTGCATTCCGTTGTTTCTCACAATTGCTGTGCACGAGCCATGCCCTCAGCAAGGAGCTTCTACAGAGCTGGGTTACTCTTTGAGTTTGATTTTAGTAAAGGCTCTTGTGTGTGTTTCTTGTGTGTGTAACTTGTGGGTTGTGCTGTAGTGTAATGTGTGTGCACAATTCTTCTTTGAAGGCCATGTATATGGAGGAAGAAAGAAACTTTACTATTGAACAGGTGACAGGAATGCTTCTTACCAAGCTAAAAGAGACGGCTGAGAATGCACTCAAGAAGCCTGTAGTTGACTGTGTTGTTTCTGTAAGTATGTGATGGTAACCAGATCTTACCTATTTGGTTGGCATCATAAACTGAAATGATGGCAGCATGAAATTGCCCATGAGACTTGAATATTCAGGTATTTGTCTTTTCTGTTTAAAATGAATCTTTCTCACATCTCTTCAACTCTAGACTTTCTTCATTAATGATGAAATATCTTAAATTGCTGCTAATCAGCAGCATAAATAACATTTGGTACCTGTTTCTGGTTCTTTGCTCCTAAAAAGAGTGGCTTGATGGAAAAAAACTTCTCAAGAAATAACTTTGTCTTCATGTAATGCTCTCCTTCCCCTTTCTCTGTTGCAACTGAAGTGAACACTGAGTTTGCAGGGTACCTCAGTTGTGCTCTGTGCTGATTCTCTACACACACTTGTAGCTGTTTGCTAAAGGTGGCTGTTCTAAATGCTTATATTGGATATCTGATCATCTTGCAGGTTCCTTCTTTCTACACAGATGCAGAAAGGAGGTCTGTGATGGATGCTACACAGATCGCTGGTCTCAACTGTCTGAGACTGATAAATGAAACAACTGCAGGTAGTATCTTCCCTTCTCTCCCTTGCTTAATTCTGTAGTTGCATCATTAGATAAAAGGGCTTGTAATCTATCAGTGATCCATGTCCTCTGGAATTACTGCTCCTTTTGTAAACTTAAAATGGATTATTTGATCATAAAGTTCCTTGAGCTCTGTTCAGTTATTTCATTGCTTTACAGAGGCATAAAGGTATTTACTGAGTATCTGTTCTAATGCGGCTGCTGGGGAGGCTGATGCTGTTTCATATTCTTCCATGTCCCTTTAGCACTGGGAATTTTGTTTAACAAGAAACCAGTTTCTGTAGCTTGAAAATGAGGGTGAAATGCTGATTGTCTTTACTGATGACCCACTTAACAAATTCTGGAACTGAACATCCTGACTACAGTCTCTGCCTCTTGTCTCTGTCTCTGTGTAGTTGCCCTGGCATACGGGATCTATAAGCAAGACCTGCCTGCCCTGGAAGAGAAGCCACGGAATGTTGTTTTTGTGGATATGGGGCATTCTGCATATCAAGTTTCTGTTTGTGCATTCAACAAAGGAAAGCTGAAAGTAAACAATCTGTTCTGCGTCCGTTTTAATCACCAGTAGCAATATTCATCAGGGCATACAGGGCCTGTGACAGGCAAGCTTGCTTGTCTTTACACTGTGCATGCAGACAGCTCAGTTCTTACTCTTAAAATTGCTCTTTGTCTGGAGTTAAAAGTAGGGCAGGGAACTAGAGAGCTTTTGAGCAGTGTGTGGAGGAAGCAAACATGCCTTAATCAGCACATTTTGGCAAAGAATAAAAAGCCTGAATTAAACTGTAGTCAGAAATTATCATATCTGACTGGATGCTGCTCTCAGAGAATACTCCAGTTCAGTCATGAGAGCAAGCATGAAAGCAGGCATTCCTGGGATGCTCTAAGTGTCATGTTTTAAACATTAACTGCGGGGCTCATGTGAAAGACCAGAAACATTCTAATTACTTTAAGCTTTGAGTGGAAGGTAAGCAAGTTACAGTGGGAGCTGCCAAAGCGTTACTGTTCTCAGCATTTCTCAGTGGCCTTTTTACAATTACAGTCTGGGCTTTTGCAGTTCCGGGAGCTGAATCTGTTGGAGAAACAAACCAAACTTTCAAGCATAGGGCAGTGAAATGCCCAGAGGGCAAGAGTTCTGAAAGCCCTGGTTTCGTTGAAGTTCTGTTTTCTCCTGTAAGGAAACGTGACCTACTTTGTGTTTCTCTGATTTGTCTTTTAAACACTGTAACCACAGAAGTATGGAAGGGATGCCGTTGAGTGTAGAATTGGGCAGCAAGGCAGATAAAACAGTGTAGAGGCCAAACCCAGCCTGGAGGTATATTGAGAATAATGGGGTACTTCACTGATTTCTGTTCCTTAAAAAATCAGTTCCCAATGTTTAAAGGATCAGCTGAGGTGGATGGCCCAGAGGTGTTCTTTGCAGATAATCCTGTCATCAGAAATGAGCACCTATTTGTGAGAGTTAATAGCATTTATTCTCTCCAGGTTTTATTCTTAGCTTGTTCCACCCTTATGAGGCATCAAAAATTAATCTGGGCTATGACTCAAACTGGCAGTGGCTAAGCAGAATTTGGGAACTGATGGTGTGCTTACAGTGCAAGCTACTGAACAGATCCTGCTGCTGAGTCTTGCCCTAGCTTCCTGACCTGCCTCTGAAAGTTGTCACCTTGCTGTAGGAAGGCTGGGGGCTCAAGGCTGCTTTTAGCACTTGAGGCATAGGGTTTTCCTTCTGTTAGACTTGCCATTCAGAGAGGGGTCTCGTATTTGTGAAGGTGCCAGAATTCGTCCAAGGTAACGGTAGTTCTGTCTCCAACAGCACTTTGAACACTTCTTATACCAGCTGCAGCAGGCACAGGATAATCATGGCTTAGACTTGGTAGGCTTTAAAAAACCAAAAGGCATCTCTCGGGAGGTGTACATCTATGACTGCAGATGTTGGTAATGTAATTGCTACTTAGGTTGCCCTGAAATAGAATAGGATAGCTTAGTTGTTGCCAGCAGTGTCTGAAGTGTGAAAGCTGAGTATGGGACACGGATTCATTGTTTGGACTAGGTTGGGTGTCTAGATGAGGCTTATCAACTCCTCGCTGCAAGGGCAGAGTCACAAATGAACTGTACCAGATTCTTCCTGATGTGGCTGCATCAGTATAATTCTTCACAGCAGTAGCATTGTAGTACTTGCTTTAATTTGAAATTGACTGTATTTGAAACAAAGAAATTCTTTGACATTAACTGTTAACTTCCGTCACTGAGTAATGAGAAACTGTGCCATTGCTGAAGAGTTCCGTCTCTTGCAGGTTCTCGCTACAGCATTTGACACAACGCTTGGAGGCAGGAAGTTTGACGAAGTGTTAGTTGAATACTTCTGTGAAGAATTTGGCAAGAAATACAAACTGGACATCAAGTCCAAGATCCGGGCACTGCTGAGGCTATCCCAGGAGTGTGAGAAGCTGAAAAAGCTGATGAGTGCAAATGCTTCCGACCTCCCAATGAATATAGAGTGCTTCATGAATGACATAGATGTCTCTGGAACAATGAACAGGTAATGCTTATACCCTAGGCTTCGTTCAGAGTGCTTCAGTCAAGAAACTTGGCGCTTCAAACTTAGTCTGAAGTGCTGGTGCTT
>JAOEHY010051695.1:0-16358 GCA_025447955.1 Psilopsiagon aurifrons
GGACATAGCCTTGGGTGGCATGGTTTAGTGGGAGGTGTCCCTGCCCATGGCAGGGGGGTTGGAACTGGATGAGCTTACAGTCCTTTCCAACCCTGACTATTCTATGATAAAATGTTACAGTGCTTTGGCTTCCATTTTGAAATGATGTTGGAGGAAAAGTCTGGCTGCATTTAACTTTTGAATGGAACTGTTATCCCCAAAGTGGGGACACCCTTACCCTACCCCCTCAGTAAAGTTTTGGTCAAAGCAAACTCCTATTTATTGATGGTTTGCTTTTGCTAGTAGAATTTGAATCTCTCACTAGATATCTCCTGTCATAATATCAGCTCCACAAAGCTGGAATTTTAACAGCCATGCACTCTTTGTATTTGTCCAGTATTTTGTTATGCCTTGCCATACTTCAGAGAAAAGATCAGCTCCAAGTCTGCATCTATAGCCCTGATTCTTCTGGCATCTGCACTCTACAATATGAGTTTATTCTTCATAAGGTAGGTAATTGCATCCATTGCTTCTGCTTTTTGAATGGTTTTTGATAATCAGTGCAGCTCACCGAATACACAGGACACAAGTTACTCTCCTCATGTAAGCCTGCTTATTTCATATGAAGTTGAAAGTCATCCACCAAGCCAGAGGACAGCTGTTTTCCATGAGAAAATGAAATCCCATTTCACTATGGCCCAACCTTTAAGTGTAATTAATGCAAACCGGAGCCCACTTTAACCACTTTTTCCTCCTGAGAGCCTCTTGAACAGTCTAGTGTCCAGAGGAACTGGATGCCCACATGCTGCATGACCTAAGAGGGCTATCCACAAAGTGTACACAGCCTGGCAGTCCTCTCCTTGCCCATCTCTGTAAGACCCTCAAGAAAGAGGGAAACCTGGACCTACCTATCACTGAAATAGGTCTTTATGGCTCCTAACAGAGCTGATGGGACACTGCCACTCTAGTTCTTCAGATCAGCATGTCCAGCCATGTCACAAGGCCTTCTTACAATCAGACAGACTCCCAAATCCCGACAGCATTTCTGTGGTGCTAATTTCCATAAGCCAGAGCTATAAAGTACCTCAGGCTCTCCTTGGATTTCATCTACAGATTATCCATTCTTCTCTCTTCAGAGGAGACTATTACAGTGATCAGCAGCTTTCACTCCAAATCTTGCCTTTTGCAGGGGTCCCCACAGATGCTCTCTGTTGTAATGATGACATTAGATGTATCCCAATGACTCGCTGCTTTCCAGCAGTGTTAGAAGTACTCATACTCTATCAGAGACTGAAACCAGCCCATGCTGCAAGAAAGATCACTTCATGTGATTAAGAAAAATGGATAAGCACTCTTTAGCTGAGGTCTTCTGGCTTATGCAGGAGAAAGAAGTAAAGCGCTCTTGTCTGCGCTGCACTTACCCCAAGGACTGGCTGGGCTATACACACACACCAGCATTTGCAGCTCTGCAGAGCTGTTTCCTTTGGAGAAAATCAGCACCCTGATCAGATAATTCCTTTCCTTTCAGAGAAAAAAGGCTCAGGAGCAGACTAAAAGCATATTGTTCTCTATGCACAGGATGTGTTATCTTAGTCTGCTGAACTGAATCATAGGCTGCTACGTGCTCTTGATGTCCATACCTGCATGTATAGCTCCATGGATGAATTAAAGAGTTTTCCACCGGTGAAGACAGGCAGAAGTAGACTGGAATGTGGGATAAGTCACAGTGGGAAAATAGCACTGTGAGATGCGATCATCTCTTGCACATTGTGAGGAACATGCATTGAACTATGGATCCTTGTTTTCCCGTGGGAGGCATTTCTACTTTCCTGCCTCCAAAGCAAGCTGTCGTGTGCTATGCAGAGTGTTTCATACAAGTCCAACCAAATCTTAAATGCAAATACCTGAAATAATACTTATATAAAATAGAAGCATAGGAATTTGCAAGTTGAATACCTCTGAAACAAGAAGTGCTAAATATAGATACCTGGATATAGCTTTTAGACTTAAAATCCTATTTCAGGCGCTAAACATAAGAAGATATCCCTCCATAGGGGAAAGACAGTATATGCAAACCTGGTGATTCGTTGATAGCCCTCATTAAGAAGAACTGTCATTTCATATTAAGGATGAGGTAGCCAAAACAGCTGTTATTTTAAGTTCAGTCCTTCTAACTTATTCTGCAAGGTCTGTGGGAGTAAATCTAAGCCTGTGCTGATTATAGATCAATATTTGCACAGCAAGAAAAGAACCCATGAGAACAGAATTAAAAACTGAGACAACCCATTTTTGTGGGGTTAGAGATACACTTGGCTAAAGCAAATTAAGGAGAATCATTCCCAGTGGTAGCCTAAGATGAAACCAAATGCTGCTGCTGATGCCCACTTTAGGCACACTAGTGCACAGAAGCATATGTGGTACCCCTCTCAAATCCCAGGCTGCCAGCCACACATTCCTGCTGCAGACCAGCTTGACTGCAGAAGTGTCCTCTGACTTCCCAGAAGCCAGGAAGCACCCCACCAGCACCAGGAGGTACTTCTTCCCCTCAGACTCTCACACTATGAGCTCCTGAAGCAGCCCATGTGGTCAAGTGGGCACTTACCCTGCTACCTTCTGGATATTTGGAAGCAATGTGCCACTGTCCCGGCCTCTGCATGTGCAGTAACACGTTGGTTGTAAGCACCACTACAGTCATAGCAACAGAGCTTTACTGTCACTTCAAAATCACCCTTCACTCCAGTCAGCTGTCTTAAAGATATAAAATCTATTTAGACCACATAAAATAAGCACAGTTAGAAAAAGAAACCTCACAAAGACAGAGGTGCTGAAAATGAAAGAGAAGTAACACTTGAGCTACTTCCCACAGCCTCATACTCAGAAACCTGCCTTTCTTCTCATTCATCAGCCTCAGAACCGCAGGCACGCACCTCACCCTGGGCTCAGGGCTCATCCCGTCTGCCTTCCCCAGACGCCTATTTTCCATACTCCATCCCTTTTCAGGGTTTGCTGGAGTTGTCACCCAAACATCCCAAGGGTTCCTCAGCCTTCACTACATCAGGAAGCAGTTTCAACACCCCTCCCTCCTCAAGGACTGTCCTCCCTTCAGAAATAAGAATATGCCTTAGGCAGACAGTCTCCAAGTGCAGCAGTCTCCACCTGCTGGTACATTTCTACTACATCAAGTGAAGAAATTTCTTACTCATGCCATGAGGCAATGGGTAAGTTCTCTGCAGATAACCTTTTCATACATTGAACTTATACTTTGTATCAACTTTTAAACTGAAACCATCGTTGGCATTTAACATATACAGCTCATCACTAGCTTTTGATTGAGATGAGACAATGGCAAACAACAGCTCTGGGACAGAACATATTTGAGACGATCTCCATCAGGCCCTTCACTACCATTTATATGTGAATGCAAATACACAGCCTCATCAGCATACATTTCTCCAGTTCAAGCTATTCTGATGGTCTACTTTAGGTAGCATTCTCTGACCTGCTTTAATCAGGCCGAGCTGATGCTCACTTCTGAGTATGTTTCAAGCAGACATTGATCTGCCTGGGATGGATAAAACCTTGCTTCTACAGCTGATGCAGAAAGGAAGCACCTATCAGCATATAGTTTATGAAAGGAAGGTCCTGCTTGACTAACCTGATCTCCTATGACATGACAAATTGACCCAGTTGGTGAATGATGGAAAGGCTGTGGACATTGTCTACCTAGACTTTAGTAAAGTCTTTGACACCATTGCCACAGCATTCTCCTAGAGAAACTGACTGCTCACTGCTTGGATAGGTGTACTCTTGGCTGGGTAAAAAACTGACTGCATGGTTGGCCTTAAAAAGCAGTAAATGTGGCACTGAGGGACATGGTTTAGTGGTGGCCTTGACAATGCTGGGTTAATGGCTGGACTCGATGACCTTAAAGGTCTCTTCCAACCTAATTGATTCTGTGATTCTATCCAGACACATGGAATGAATCCTACATGGTGTTTTCCAAAGCATGCCATGCAATCGCAGATGAGCCTGTGATCATCTCTTGTGAGCTGCCTCATGGAGAGCCAGGCTCTAACGGCAAGTGTTGCCAAATTAATTCTGTAATGCTGTGGATGGTTCTACAAGCTACACACATTATTAAGCTAAATTAATTTCTGCTGTACCTGGCCTGCCGCTGAGGAATGTTGCTTACTGGGCTGGGAATAAGCTTGTTTGTTGGATCCATAAAATGCTGTTACTTAAACAGCCCAGTGAGCTCCTCTGACGCAAGTTCTCTTTCCCCTGAAGAGTCTTCTTTCTAACTGGAGTTATTGATCCCTTTGGCTTGAGACAGGAAATCATCACTGCATTAGCAACTAGCAAAATGGTCTTCAGCCCCTGGAGTCTGCTCCCTGACATGTCATTGATTTGAGTCTTTTGAGCTGGGAATGCTGTTAACTCCTGTCTCGTAAAACGCACAGTAATGTGCAATGCATTTTACATTTGACTTTTTGATCTGAAGTCTCAAAGCGTATGCATGTATAACTTTAAGCATGCCTCAAACAATCGCTGCTAAGTTCTGCTGCAAAGCTGGAATTTCCCATACACTGCACTGCTACTTCTAATTTCTGTACTTGCACATAGATACAAAATAATCACTCTAGAAATTGGATCTTGGTGCTTCTACATTCATATATTAATCTAAGCCTGACTTCACTGCTTGGTAATGCAACCACAACAGCCTGCTCTGAAGTGAATTATTTCATCTTCCTCAGACCAGATATGGCAGAGGAGCTACTTTAACTGGTGGCACAAACAAGCACTACCAAACCTTGTGCTCTCTTTCCAAGCCCAAGAGATGATCCTTCCCTGCGTTATCTCTCTATACAGAGCCAGAACCATTAAAAATATGGTTTTGTTTGATAAACGTACCTATAACTCACATCTTACCAAATACTGCAATGCTTTATTTATACAAAGGGTCAAAGTTGTTGATGTCACACAATATAGCTGTGTCCAAGCCTATGGATGCCTCAATGTGCTGTCAGCTTGTGGGATGCAGCTGGGTGCACTGGGAGGGGAGATGCACTGCCAACACTACCCCTTTAGCAAATCTGTCCTGCTTGGATTTGACTATGATGCTGTATGCAAAACCAGAACAAACTAAAAGAGTTGTGCCAATCTGCCTGCAGCATTAAACCAGCTCTTGGTGTGCTCTGTTAAGTGATTCAAATCTAAATCAAGAAGCTACCCAGTGGTTTGATCTTTTTGTAGGAAATAACGTTCCAACTCTTTTAGCATGTCTTGGCAAAAATGGTGATGTTATCTGTCACAGGCAGCTGAGGTGTGACAGACAATCAGATTGTCTTTATTACTGCTAGGCAAAGCTACATTGAGGAAAAGACTCCCAGCCAGCCAGTTACCTAGGTGAAAGCAAGAGTCCTCATCTAGGGGTGATAACCAGGATAATGCCAGGGGTGCAGGATCATGTTCTTGGCTATGAGGGGATGTGATGGCACAAGTTTGCTGTGGAAGCTGCCTGCTGGATTTCAGGGAGAGCCTAGGAACCCAAAACAGTCCCACTGCAGTTTATCAGTACACTGGTACTGAAAGCACAAAGGAGGGAAACACTTCTTGCATGTGGAAAGCAGAAAGCTCTCCAGCAGAGTCCCTTGCCTGCTTTTAACACTACCTGCATTTTCCCCAGTGTTACAGAAAACTTTTGCTCTAACTCACAGTACACAACTCTGCAAATCCATGACATTTGCACTGAAAACATCCCACTTGAAAAATATGCTCTTTTGAGCTGCAACCTCACTTACGGAGAGTAAAAACCCACAAAGAATGGCTTGGCTTTCCCAAGAACCTGCATGACCTCCATGAGAATTTCAGATTTATAGAGGAATTTGAGAAATTGCTATTTGCAAGACAGGATGGCCTTGGCAGGACACAGCAGCATCCATACCAAACTACAGCAGTGGGCTCAGAGGTTCATAATGAACCCAGGCTCAGCATAGCTGGCTGAAGGTCTCTCTTCTAGTATTGAGGACCAGTACCGGCTGAGTCAGCGTAGCTCAAAGACTAGCAATAACTATGCTTTGTTTAAAGGTCTGTCCTAGCAAGATTAAGTACCGTTTTACTGATGCTCTCCGAAACAGCTAGCTGACTGCAAATTTCCAATCTCCGTATTGCATGTGGGAAGTAACGTGAACTTCTTGAGCGTACATGGGTCAAACTGAATTCCTGGCAGAAGGGTACTGAGCTGGTTACAGTACAAGCCTCTAGATCTTCACATGCTGATACGTGAAGATTCCTCATTACTTATTTTAAAACAGATCTTTTCTTATGCTGGGAGAATGAAACAACTTGAACATTAGCAGCAGGTGCCCCTGCATTTAAAAGACTATAGTGATGCCTCTACCATGACTCTGCACAGATGTTTTGAAGCGATGTGAACCCAGCAAGGAAATACCCTTAAAAATTATTTCATTTTATTTTCCAAAAAGAAAGAGTTTTTATGGGACATTTCCAAGAGAGCAATCATTTCCTGGAAGGAAGTGAAATCTTGGTTTAGTCTAAATTCCACAAGACCGGTTTCCACTAGACAGCTGCTTTGATCAAATCTGCTATAGTCTTTATTTTCAATTTCTATCATCAGTGCATTTTAGCATCTCAGTAAACAAATGTAAATTCAAATCAGCAACTAAAAAAATAAAAATCAGCAACTAAAAATGAAGTGCTGTCATAGTATGCCTCCTCCATTAATAGACAGCAAAGTGCTGTTAAAAACCAGGTTGAACTTTAACTTTCCTCTAAGGTCAAAAAATCTTGCGTAGCTTCAGACGTACATAACAGTAGAGAACGCTTCCACACCCATCTTTTTTAATGCAAGCATTATTTTAAATCTACTTATTAGTGAACAGTTCATTTTCATAAGCACTCAGTTTATAACCCTCGTCATCAGGCTTAACGAGCCAAAGTCAGTGCTGCATTAAACCCTACTTTACATGCCCCAGGTTTACACAGTAACCTCTGTAGCCACAATTTGTTTTCATCTCTTAATCAGCTGCTAAAAATTCAAGCATAATTTCCACTCGTGCTTTATTATGGAGTTGTAAACGTTCATGGAGATGTTAAGAACCAGCCATGAAGAACATTAACACACAAATTTTGCCCTCTTATGTCATTTCCCCACCAGAAATGAAGCATCTCTGACACTTCCCCAGCAGAGCACAGGCAGGAGGTGCAGAGACATTGAATGGTTTGTTTGCAGCATTAAAAGCCCCATGTTTTGGAGGGAAATACCATGCAGCAGCCATGTACGGTCACATGGGAGAGCAGCAAGCCCCTGCATCAACCCGCCCCACTGCCTAGTGCCATACCCAGCCCTGCCAGCAGCCTCTTTGGGGAGACAGTTATCCTCTAAATTCACATGTTCAACTTCCAGCATCTACAGTGTAAATGATGCACCCTGTGATGCTGTGCTTCACAGCGGTGGCAGGGCTGGACACTGGGGTCACACCCTTGGTGGCCATTTCCACCTCCCAAGTCTTTGGGTACCTTTTTTTGGTATCCCCAGGCTCTTGGACACACACAGCCAAACTGTCAGGCTGTGGGAGCCTGGCAGGACCCCATGTCCCACCGTTACCAGCCTCAACAAGGAGCTTAACAATGACTTCAAGCTCAGATGCAGCAGCCCAGCATGGGGGTGACAGCACAGACACCCCCGTCCACAAATGGGGTGGTCCTTAGTGGCCGCACTGCTGCACTGTAGTGTAAAATGAAGGTTTGCCTGCCCATCCTGCAACGCATCGCCTGCTAAAGCTTGCCACACCCATCCTGCTTGGCTCCAGCTTTCTGCTGGCTGGGAGGAGAAACACAACCATCACTGATGAGAGAACCAAGCAAACTGCTTTGCAAGAAGCTGCTCACAACAGCTACCAGGGATTTGGGGCTGTGTTTCAGTGGTTTCTCAGATTTCAGCAAGTCTCAGATACTGAGGGTCCTCCCACAAGATATCTAAAATTAACCTGCGGCAAACAGGCCCTTATGCACCAACCAGAAAAACTCGCCTTACACAGCTATGACAGTGGTACGGGCTGGTCTGCTCTCACCAAGACAGCCAGCCTGTTTCCAGCTCAAATGAGCTCCTCCTCGTGCAATGCTTCTGAGCAGAGGAGGGCAGCTCACAGAGGGGTTTAATTTCTGAAGACTTTTTGAACTGCTTATCTGACAGCAAAGGGGAAGAGGGAAGAATATTCAATTTCTTTCTTTTTTTATGCCCAACTCAAAGTGATCAAAATGAACATCTCTGCATCTAATGAAAGAGGAACAACAAAATTAAGACAGTTGCCCTGTATTAGCGCTGTTGGCCTGAGGTTTCTTGGGCTCAGTCATGTCTTTCCAAAATGAAGTTACATTGCATTCAGCAGAAAAATTCCAAAGATTCCTTTTTAGCTTTGTACAGGATGCAAGCATTGAAACTTTGATAACCACTACTCAAAAGAGATGATTTTTGTCTCCAGCTAGCTTAATTCTCCCTTATTCTGAGTCCTTGTTAGTGTATAACACAGAAAGGACTTTTAAAGCTTTGGACAACTCTTCAAAATTACATGGTCAGTTTAACTTGTGGAAAGTTTACGCAACACACAAGCAGGAACAGGGAGCTGGGAAATACCTGGTGACCCCTACGGGTAAAAGTCACTCAGAAGCATGAATTTAAAACATGTTTTTAAACAAGATTTCTTCTTCTCGTTCTTTTTCTATCTTGCTGCTTAGTTAAGCACTGCACTACTGCACAGCCTTTCGGAAGGTTTAGCAGGATATAAACATTTGTTCCAAGAACAGAGGAATGGTCATTGTCAAAAATGCTGCCTTTACATGCAATTCACTGACCAGTGTGCTCTTGTCTTACCTGGCAAATCACACAGCTACCACGAGCATGATTCATGGTTTGCAATATTACACACACCAGTCTCTAAATCATTTATGTGTCAAAATGAATCTGCACTGAGCGGCCTTAGCATAACCCTTGGCCAGACGGTTCCTATACACAGCACTTTGATGAGATCGCGCAGTTAGAAAGCAGCCTCACAAGTCAACAGACGTGTTCTCAAACTGTGATTTTAAAAATTGAAGAACCTGACAGCCCGTTGCTTCCCCCCTGCAGGTTTGCCTCCCTATCCAATTAAACACATTGCTATATCCTGCTACAAAAAGTACAGAGTGGTATAGAAAAATGCTGTTCAAAGGCTACTGGCCCTGATTAAACGCTACAGGGCTTTTAAAGGTTAAGCCTAACCTCAGCTCCCCTCAGTTCAGCAGCTTCCATGGGCAGCAGCATTAATCAGCATGCAATAATGAGTCTGTGAGAGGCAGCATGCGATTTATTTATTTCATCTTAATTATAATTTAAAATTTTAATGTCAGGGATTTGACAAGTGCTTGAGCAAGAAGAGTTATTGCCACGACAGCAGTTAAGGTCAGGTAGAGAAATGTGCTCAATCCCAAAGAAAAGCAGTGAATTTGTCCTGTAACAGCAATGCCATTCAGATTGTTCTGCTGGCTGCTGTTGACAGCAAGGGGCTGGCTCAGAAAAGCCCAACGCTCCTTTCAAAACACGTGTCTGGTCTATAGCCAGAAATAGACCCTACCACAAGGTCGAACTTAGGAGGTGACAAGCTTTCAGGAAAGGAGCATCCAACCACACTGAAAAGGAATATGTTCCTATAACACAAGCAGATATAATTAGGTTGCATTGCATGGACATGATCCTGCAGCAGGTCATGATATTGGTCTTGATGGTAAAGGAAGAGGCTGGGAAGACATTTCCAGACCTGCCACTGGAATTTTCTCCAATTCTTGGTCTCGCTCAGTTGGAGAGTGGGGCCAAAAAGAGGTCTTATCCATAAAGTGCTAGACTGCAAGGTCTCATCCCAGTGGGAGCGCACGCCAGCATGTGGCCCAGCCTGGGCAGTGAGCACTGCACAGGCTCATGAGTTGGGTTATTCCCAGGACTTGTGCTGTTTCCCCTGAGATTGCATGAGACCTGGAGAAGAGGAGGTTGCATGGAGACCTCATAGCAACCTTCCAGTATCTGAAGGGGGCCCACAGGGATGCTGGGGAGGGACTCTTCATTAGCCACTGTAGTGACAGGACAAGGGGTAACGGATTCAAACTTAAACAGGGGAAGTTTAAATTGGATATGAGGAAGAAATTCTTTACTGTAAGGGTGGTGAGGCACTGAAATGGAGTGCCCAGGGAAGTTGTGAATGCTCCATCCCTGGCGGAGTTCAAGACCAGGTTAGACATAGCCTTGGGTGGCATGGTGTAGTGTGAGGTGTCCCTGCCCAGGGCAAAGGGGTTGGAACTGGATGATCTTAAGGTCCTTTCCAACCGTAACTATTCCATGATTCTATGACATATGAGCAAAGCTGTGTTTCCTATGCCATGAGATACTGTGACAGCACGGCCTAAAGCCAGTACTGCTCCTTGGGCATGTGAGGACTGAGAGCCAATCTCACACTGTCATTTTCTGACTTGCAGCACATCACACTCCCTAAGCAATGTATATCATCTTACAAAACCTCAGGGTTGCAGCAAGCCCACATCCTTGACAACCTTCACAAAACAAATAAATTCTTAAAACACAGGGGTCAGATTATAGAGGATGTCTCGGGCTGTTGGGAAGAAGGACCAGGCAGTACTGATCCAAAAAATTTAACAGAACTAGTAGAAATTCAAACTAACAGCAGAATGAGTTGCTATGTAGGTAAATGGTTTCTTTGAGAAGATGACCACAGCTTTCTAAAGGGGAAATCATGCTTAACAAGTTGATATCATTAGAGAAATGACAGGGGCTATCAACAGGAGAAGCATCCTCCGAACCAACCTGTAAAGTACTAAAAGAAGAAAACAGTCGTATGGTGGCAAGTCTCTTTGCACAGCAGAAGACATTTCAGTTCCTTTGGCAGCAGATCTGTTTTCCATATAATAGCACCTTTTTTAAATGAATTTTTATAGGCAAAGTGATTAATAATGTAGGCTGGAGCAGAGCAGCATTATTCCTTGGTAGTGCTAAATGAGCAGCTGCCACAGGAGACAGGCATTACTTTGAGTGTGTAACCAGGGCTAACAAACGGGATTTTTAAGAACAGATCTTCTCATAGTAAGCTATTTCAAGAATGAATACGAGCAGCAAAACAGTCTCTTAACTCCATTATTTGTAACCATGTATAGAATTGCACTGCATTTAGACCACTAACACAAGAAGAACAGCCTTTGTTTTGACGGAAACTGGGTTTATAGTACAGCAAAATGTATAATGCCAAGCAGGGAAAACTAAAACCAGTGCATGCGGTGGGATACCTGCCTGGCAGAAATTAGGAGCAGAGCTTCAAATTGTTTCCATGATACCAGAACCACAGACTCATTCTCCATCACAGCAAGAACCTAAAACTTGGTTTTGTCAGTGCCACCAGCGCTGCCATGAGGCTGCATTAGTAAGTTTTCAAACCATTTGACATTTATCAAATTGATAAATGATAAATTAAAATTGATAAATTGACACTTCCTTAATTCCTGCTTGTTCTTATATTATGGAGCTAATCTATCAGCTTGCACTGAAGTCTATTAAGAAATGGCAAATTCACAGTGAAAATTCACTAGCCCTCTTTTAAAACCGCCACAACACAGACTGTCATTCTGTAAGGTAAACCAAAGTCCAGGGCTGCAAAGATCTGGCACTCAAGAGAGAGGAGAAGCCCAGATCATTCTAATAAACATATTCAGAACTGTGGTTTTGCTCCAGTCACCATCGTCCTAAAATCAGATATGTGCCAAAACAACACCCAAGGCAAAAGCTATCAGAAAGAGATATGAGAACATGTTAAACTGGAAACTCTTTGTCTTTCCATGGAGATTACCCTTTCACGGGTAGTATATCTGTGCTGCAGAGACCCTGGGAGCTGTACAGACATGAATTTTAACACAACAGGTAGACATAAAGTCAACCCAAACTGAGCACAGACTAGAAGAACCACAATTTGCTTGTTTTCAGACTAGAAGCTGAGTTATGGGACGAGGAAGTGACCTAGAGTTGTTCCTGCCTAAGCAACACAGTTCATATAAAAAGAGATGCGTGTGATAAGCATGTGTAAATATCTCTTGCACATGGAAAGAAGGTATGGAAAACAGGAAGGTACAGAAATATTTTGGCACACATTGTATTTTGTGAAGCTGTTCTGGTAACTCAGTCTTTCACTTCTCTGTGCTTTGCATACATGAATGCTGATGAAATATAGCTCCTTCCCAGGAAAGGTTAAATAATACATATCAATAACTTGAGAAAAAACTACAAATCCTGTCACTCCATTTCGAATCACATCAAAAATGAGACTGACCTGATTTTTGGGGGGAAAAGCCTTGCCCTTTGTATAACACTGCCACTTCTGGAGAAGCAGCAGACGAGGCACCTCACAGCACCACGAGCTCACAGCAGGGAAAACCTGTCTATACCTTTACATCCAACTTATCAAACAACAGTCTCAGCTCTGGGGATCTTGAATATGAACCCCCGCAGTGAGGAAACCCCGCACTGCCCTCAATCTGAAGCCAGCACTGTGCAGGCTGATGCTTTCCCTCGGTGTCTGCCGGCGTTTGCCAGATGAGGTCAGCAGCACCCAGCTACAATGAAGTTCCCAACCAGCATCCACGAGCAGTGCTGCAACTGCATCTACCCAAATGTAAACGACTTTTTGCCAGTCCATCTCACATGTGTTAGACCACCGTTATGTTATCCTGACTTAGCAGTATCAGGGCTGCAGGAAGCACGGCTTTGCAATCTAGCTTGTGGCATAGAGCATGTGAAATCATTTTCATGTGATTAAGCAGCCTTTAAAAATGCTCAGTTTAACCGAGAATCTCTATTTGTGGTCTTGTTCCTGCTGGAGTATTGCTTTACTACCCTACACAAGCAGGGAGCTGTAAGAGGAAGCACAGGGGTGTCAGAGAGGCAAAGCAGGTGAAAGCTGCTGTAAGTATTTCTGACATGTGCTTACATTTCAACAGTTGAGTGCCCTTAAAGAGCTGTGTGTGTTGGGGCTTACAAATCTGATTAATCCCACCAGACATAGTCTTTAAAGTCTTTCCCATTTACCACCTACTGTTCCTCCCGTCAGCAAATCCTCTTGCACTCTTTACCTGAAACGCATTCTCTCAATGCGCCAATTTCCACATTTCAAGACAGCAATTCTCTTTTAAAAGTACTCTCCCTAACAACCCCACCCTCTACAGCCACTGCAACTGATTTCAAGCACCACCACTGCGTCCCTGCACAACACACCTGGAGGAACTGGCCTCCTTTGACCTGCTGTTCTGACTGCTCTAGACCTCCTTCTCTTTCCATTGCTGTTCGCACCAGGTTTTCCGCGAGGTACAACAGCCCCCCGAAAGGACACCAGTGACACAGTCAAAAGTGTGACACAGCTCCAGGACAGCCCTGCCTCCTCAATTGTTCAGTTCCTCAGCTCTGTCCCTTTTTGTGCACACACATACCTACCAAGCATCCTGAAACAGCCACTGAAATAATGAAAGCATTTCCTTTTAGCCGGTGTAACTGCAGTTTGGCTGTGCAGTATAATTGGTGTTTGGATGGCTACCAGGGAAGAAAAAAGGCAAATATTTCAGCTTGATCTCAGCTTTGGTAGAGCAAAAATGTCTCTTTCAGTCTGGAAAAATCACTTTCAAGCACCTAAGAGTGGCTGGAAGCAGCCAAACCAAACAAGGCAAAACTGCTCCTTCAGCCTGTGGTCAGAGGCAGGTCTGTTCCTTCAGCTCTGACACCCTAAGCCAAGACCAGGGGAGTGTGCAAATTCTCAGCCCAGACCAGCCATTGCAGTAGCTGGCAGCTACAGCTGAGATGATCACTCTGATGGTTTACATGGAAAAGCATTAGTAGGGCTTTTAAGTGATATAGATTATGCTATAAAATGCTGATTATAAATCTCCATGCTGTTGCTGAAATTAAATGCTGCCTCATCCCAAGCAACACGATGTGCCCCAGTGTCTGTTTTCTCCAGAAGATTTGATTTCCCACTGGCAAGCCAAACTCATCCAAAAAAGTGGCTCTATAAGGACTCCTGAGTCCAACACCACTGTTTGAAGGTCTTCTGGAGCGATCAGATTCCCTGCAGAGCTCTTGCCTCAAGCTGCAGGAGCCATGTGCTGCCCTTGCAGCTCAGACCAGTTCTGCACATGCAGATGTTTTTAATGGTGTCAGCTTTTATGTGGGACTGCACGTGTGAAAGGCATGAGAGTGACTGGGAAGACTAAGTAAGATCTGCCATGAGAACTCTGGCTTTGAACACCTTTGAATGCGTTTTAAAGTGTTGACTAAAATCTTGCCTGCAGAGCATTGCCTCAGAACTGAGATTTCCATCACAGAAACAAACTCCTCCTTCCCACCCTGCCTGGCATTAGCAAATACACCCGAATGGTGCCACAGAAACTTTGGGAACAAGGTGAATCCCTCCACTTCCCTAAACTGTTCATCACATTAATTTCCATCCTTCATTATGAAATTAATCATGCCCCATGCTGCGAGTCTTTTATCTCACTCTGAAATACAGCTTTTTGGTAATTAGGCCAAAGCATCTCCCTGTCCCTGCACCACTGACAATAATAAACACTATTTTTGCAATACTTTCTTTCCATTGCACCAAGCCATAGATTTAATCCTGTTAGAAGCAACTAGCTGCTTTTGAAGGATTCTGCCGTTCAAATCGAATGACACAACACATACAAACAACATCATCCCTGAGAGCAGGATGCCAAACCACTGCTTCCTTCTGGAGGCACCATTGTGAGAAATTTCTCTTGAACCATGGGGTAAAGAACTGAAATCCAACACAGGCTGGGTTATTGAAACATCAGTGGAAAACCAGAACACGTGGCTTGCAGGTTGTGGAGTACCGCTGGAGTAGTGAAAAAGGAAGGTCTTGACAGTTACGGTTCTGCTCCTTAAGTGCTGACAACATAGTTGGTGCTATACAAGACAGAAGAGGACACTGCCGCCCAGCATTTACAAAATAAAAGCGCAAACAAGAAATAATCAGAGAAGACATCCATGCAGTAGGAGGTCTCAGAGCTAGATATAAATCCCTTTGCTTGTAAACTGCAAAGGTAATGACATGATGTATGCAGATTAGTACTTGCGAGCCACAGAATAAATGGGCTTTCAGAAGGGATTTGACTAATGAGTAAGGGAAATTCTTCTGGCAAAAGAGTTGATGCCTAAAAAGCAACACTTTAATACCTCTTAAAGCACTGAATTCCTTTTAGCTATTTCTGTGTAAAGCCTTTGGCAGTTTTGGTGTCCACAGTTAATAGCAAAGGCTGATCCTAACCTGCTCACGGCGACCTCCAAGCTGGCTGGACACAGGAGGATGAAGACAAGGGAGCACAACACTGGGTCCACATGGTGCCAGCATGCAAACCTGGCAGAAGGAGGATTAAGCACCCCAAGAGCCCATGGGCAGCCTGAAGGGCTGCTGTGGCTGCAGGCAGGACCTGGTGTTGCTCCTGCCCTAGGGACAGGAGGCTCAGAGTGAGCCCAGCAGCTGCACTGCACAGCATCTGCACCAAGGAGAGTTAGTAAAGCCCTGTTTAACTATCTGATTTATGAGGAAACATTGTGTGTAAAGCTTAAGGGGGTTGTAAAAAAGGAACGTGTTTGCACCATATGGTGGTGTAAGTGGTTGTAGCCTTCCCCTCCAGACCCAGGGCTGCAGCGAGCTGGAGCATAGCAGTCTCATACTGCAGTTGGTCCCTCACATTTCTCATGTTGGAATCTTTTTTAACTCTCCAGTCTTCCCTGCATACAATAAGGGGTGGTTTGGGGTTTTTTTTTTGGTTTTTTTTTTTTTTTTTTTAGCTTGTCTGATAATTTCTGACCATGATAAATAATTACGTTTAATTGTCCTAGAACAAAGCCCATTTGTAGGTGGGCTGCAGTACTTTTTGTTAGTCTGCTTTTGGAAAGGATTTTGGGGCAGCCAGAATCTGATTTAGCACAACATAAAGGATCCAATTTCAGGCCCACACACAGGCATTTCTGCAGTATGAAGAGCAGAGCAGATGCTGGCTTGCAGCACTTCCTTCACCTTGCCACCTATTACAGAAGCCACAGAAGTTCTCACTTAGCACTCTGCATGTGTTTAGATACCTCATAATTACATCCCCTGCACCAAAGCTCTAGGGAATACAGAATCACAAGAGCTCTGCGGCTGTTGCTATGGCTGGGTTATCCGTCTGAGACGTTACACATTGTCATGGGTTCAGCAGTAGCAGTCATTTTTCTCCTTCTTGGTAGCTGGTGCAGTGCTGTGGTTTTGACTTTCGGC
>JAOEHY010051696.1:0-16447 GCA_025447955.1 Psilopsiagon aurifrons
AAGAGATAAATTACTTTGAAATGAAAAAGAAAAAAAAAAAAAAAAAGAGATAGGAGAAAAAAAAGCAACACAAAAAGAAGAGAATAAACAATGAGTGGTGTCAGAAGATCCCAACATGTCATGCATTTGTTTTGCAGCAAAATTCACCGAGTTTCCCCGAAATGTCACTGCCACTGAAGGGCAGAACGTGGAGATGTCTTGTGCTTTCCAAAGTGGCTCCGCTTCAGTGTACCTTGAAATTCAGTGGTGGTTTCTGCGGGCAGCTGAGGACCAAGAGGCTGGAGCTGAGGTGACAGGCACTCAGGTACTGATCTTCTGCTGTGGGATTCCCAAACCACCCAGGGAATGAATGCCATGGGACAAAGAGTGGAGAGGGAAGGAGAGAAGGGAGGAGAGAAGGAGGAAGCAGAGGGAGGCTCTGAATCTCCCCAGGGACTTAGTTTTGACCATGAACTAGCAGCACAAAAACCTGCAGAGAAAAATACCCACCTCAAGGGACGGTGCCTTTGGTGCCTGTCACTCTTGGGATGCAGCTAGGGATGTTCACAAAACCTAACAGATTTCCAAAGTCTATTTTTTTTTAATTTTTCTCTCGGTTTCATTTCCCTTCGGAAAGCAGCTGTTCAGAGACTTCTCCTTGTGGGATTTTTTTTTCATCTCCCAAATGGCAAGATCCTACACGTGCCCTCCAATTTACAGCTGGTGCAGCCAAGTTGGCAGCACTAACTCTGCATGCAGCTGCCACAGGAAGGCACACACTTAGGAGCGGAGGGGGGGAACCAATGCCCCAAAGAAGATAAAAAAACCCTGCACCATACAACAGCACAATTTCAGCCTTCCGAGTGGGGAAAGGGGGGCATGGGCGTTTACACAGCCACCCAGGGCAGCTCCTCCCTTTCCCTTCTGCCTCGGGTCTCGGAGCTCAGCAGCCCCACTGAAGCCGGGTGCGAGGCGAGTCCGCCCTTAGGGCAGCGGGCCCCTCGCCGCTCCAGGGGGTGCCCAGCTGCCAGCGGTTCTCCCCTTCGCAGCCCGCAGGGGGCACACGCGGCCCGCCCACCGTTCCCCGTGCTCCGTGGAGGGGCGGGGGGAGCGGGTCGGAGTGGTCCCCGGGCTGGGGGCTGGCCACCGACGGCGCGCTGCTCTCCCTGCAGGTGGAGCTCCTGCCAGAGCGGGACCTGGACAGCGACGGCACCAAGATCAGCGTAAGTAGCGGCGCCCGGCGCGGCCAGCCCCTGCCGGCCGGAGACACAGCCCACCCCGGGCGCTGCTGGCGGCCGCCCAGGAGCCTGCACGGCGGGGTACGGCGAGGGTGGTCCCGTCCTCCTCACCCATGGGCATCCCCTCCCCACACTCACCGGATGCTGAAGCGGGAGGGTGGCACCTTCCCCGCCTCCTTCCACGCCGGCCGCGGCAGAGGTGCCAGTCCTGATCCAAGCAGCCTTCGCCCCCCGGGACTCCGGACATGAAACGAGGTCCAGGCAGAGCTTCGGCAGGCTCTGCTTCCACCCCACGGAGCAGCCAGCCTGCGTCTGTCCTTATACCTCCTGTTTTCATTTACCCTGGGTGACTGCTGAGCCAGCCTTAACGTGCCAAAGCTAGGTTTAAGGCTGAAATTTGGTCGTGAAGCTGTGCTTCCCTTTCAGTGGAGAGTCCCAGGGTTTAAACAGGTGCTTTCCCAAGTTCATATTGCCTGGCAGAAAAAAGCTCACAAAGTCTTTGGACAAGACCTCCCCATTGGGAGGTCTCCACTCTAAGCCACTGAAACTGTTTCTTAGGGAAGCGGGGTTCTGACAGCAGTTACCAATATGATGTTTGAAAATTAAGCTAGAAAGCTGTCTCAACAAAATTATGAGCAACATTGCTCCAACCCTTGTCCAGAGATAGGATGCCTTACTCAGCAGACCCATACCATGTGCCAGGCACAGCCATAGCCAGCCCCTGACCTCAGAAGGGTTCGGACCCTCTTCCCTCTGCATCCTAAGTAATATATTGTGGTGAGGTCTTGGTGTGGTGCTTACTGCAGTGGAAAGACACAGATAATTGGCAGATAATGCAGCACAGGTATTCCTTTACCAACCCAAAGGGGTTTTCCCTTTCTCAGACACAGTCCCTTCAGAAGTGCCTTTTAGCTACACCCAAAGAAGTACCAGCAAAGCTTAAACCAGTGACAGAGGTGAAACATTTGTTAAATCTTTTGCTGCTTTTCGATGCCTGCAAATAATTAACCAAGTAATTACACTGGATCAAAGTGCAGCTAGGTGTAGCTGAAGATCATTTATAAGAGAGAATTCAAACACATTACATTCAAAATGATACGTATTCTAGCCATAGTTAGATTTCTTATGATACTTTTCACCATACACTAGAAATGATTTGTGTTGTCAACTGTACCTTCAGTTCCATTAGTAGACTATGTTACAAATGAGGCCCGCATGTGGTCTTTGGATGCTATTCCACTAGATGTAGTACTGTAAGCCAATTAATTCCTTATCAATACTGGCTGTTCAAAATTACAATAGTAATTCATGAGGTCTGTGACTCAGTACAAGTTGTAAAGCTTGTCCCATCCTTCAACTTAAAAATCTCTCTCTCATTATGTATGGTAGTAATTAATGATTAGCCAGTGGTTTTATAAGCTTGCATAAAACATTTAATTTTTACAATTAAAAAAATGTCATAATTAGGTTGACAATCTAAACACACTTGTTACAAATGTAACCTTCCTTTTTTATCTCCTTGAAGGCAAACACAGAGTCTCCATTAGTACTACTGGCAAGTATCTTCATGCAGAGGGGTGCAAATTTAAGTGCACTTCATAAATTTGTTACAGAAATGGTAAAATATACTAAATGTGGTTTTAAGCTGTGCTGAAATGCACTGCTTCTACTGGTTTTAAGTGATAATTAAGCATAAATTGAAAACATGCATACATGCTGACCACAAATTTCTAAATTCCTAAAACAAATTCTGGTTTTCATTAGTGTTATGCAACACAACTTAACAGATATTGCAGTGGAGCAAATTAACATGGGATATGACCTAAAGATCCTCTTCCCATTCATATGAACTTTCTTTAGTCCTTCTGCTGAATATGAGCTGTTCAGTAGAGATATATTATTATTGAATATGGTTTAAATACCTATCCAGCACTTTCCATGTAATTAATATTGCATACGTTATGTCTGAAAGTATGCAATCCATACTTCCCACTCAGTTTGCCAAGTATAAATTTTAAGCTGGATAAAACACAACAGGCTGTAAAGTCCATCCAGTACCTTAAAGCAATAATGTATTCACAATTATAGCTCCTCAATTTATCAAGCAGGCAAAATAGGTGCTTTGCCAACACTGGTGACTACAGCATACTAAGGTATCAGAAGCAGTATGTTGTATAATCACCAATAACACTTGCCTAGTTTCAGTTGAACAGTTCTCCATTTACATGGTCTGCCATATACTCATCACTATAATGTTTCCTTATTGCCTGTCAGTGTTACAACACAAAGCCACATATGCATCCATAAGCATGTAATAGTAGATGTAAACCAGGTTCAGGAGTTCTTCAAAGCTGAAGTTTTCTGTCTCAATTAATCCCTTTTAATTGGCTTCCTGTGGGGCATGAGATATTAATCCAGATAGAGAGTAGTAGACAATTAATTAAATATAAATTCTCTGAAGTGATGAACATACAGAAAGGAATATGTGTTACCTTCCCTAATGCATCTTAATAGCTATCATGCATTTCTGGATGCTTAATTTACTCGTGTGTATTTTAATTATGTGAGACAAAAATAAGCTATGTTACCCTCAAATATTAAAAGCAATTAAAAACAAATCAGGAGTTATTTTAGCTGGCAACTTTTAAAATGATTTTGAATATGTGCTACTTGAATATGTGCTGCAGAAATATGTGATTTCTAATAAACACACACCTCTATAAATGAGACAAAAGGAACTACCTGGCACAAGATATCTTGTTATAGTTAATAAACAAAAAATACCAAAGGTACATGCCTGAATGAGAAAAAGTGAATGTCAAAGATCAGTTTCACTGTAGTGGAGACTACAAGCTAATCAAAGAAATTGATATTAAAGAAGTTTAAATATTGGCCAACATTTTCGATGAAATTGTTAATGCACAAGTCCAAAAGCTGAATTATTCAATAAAGTGAACTAATTGGAAAAGTTTAACCGATGAAGTGCACAGATATTAGATTTATATAAGAAAGCTCATGAAGAGTCTTCATGATCTTAAGTAATTAATTGCAATGAGCACGGTAGTTTGGGTTCTTTGTCTGATGCCACTTAGCCTTTCAGAGTAAATAGCCTAAACAGTTTTAGAAAGAAGATGTCACACCTCCTCATAGGTAAAAATAATCCTGCTCATTCCTGATGCAACTTCCCTGCAGTAAGCACAATCACACCACTGATTAATTTGGCACTACATCGATACAGTCTTTCCAGAGAACAATACCTGACAACATGTTTGTTTGTTTTTTCTCCTGGCAAATTTGCAGACAGTGAAAGTACAAGGGAATGACATCTCCCACAAGCTTCAGATTTCAAAAGTGAGGAAAAAGGATGAAGGCTTGTATGAGTGCAGGGTGACCGATGCCAACTATGGAGACCTTCAGGAATACAAGGCGCAGGCATTTCTCAAAGTCAACGCTAACAGCCACTCTCGGCGAATGCAAGCCTTTGAGGCATCTCCAATGTGGTTGCAAGACATGAAACCTCGCAAAAACATCTCAGCAGCTATTCCAAGTAGCATCCATAACTCTGCCAATCAGCGTGTGCGTGCCACCTCCAGCCCTGAAGCAGCAGCCAAAATTCCCAAACAAAGTCCACAATCAGGTATGGTAAAGCATTTTGAGCTTTGATTTGATTGCTTACCAGCATGTAGAAGGAGGCTAACTCTACAAGGTAACCAGGAGTTGTGACTAGGAAGAGTGTGGTGGTCATTTATTCCTCCTTCTTTCTGGCTCTATTCTTCCTGCTATCATCTCCTTACTTCCCAAAACCTGAAGAATAAGCTTCTGGGCAGAAGAAGCAAAAAGCCTTAAATTCCTACAGATGGATTTTATCTCTACTGGGTTTATCCACCTAAGTTTAGCTTCCTAATCAAAGCTTAGCTTTCCCTGTAGTGTGCGCAAAAACAGAGGGGCATGTCAGTGAAAGACTCATCTCATTTTAAGATGGTTAAGCATGATAAATAAAACTCCCATTCAGAATTGTTTCTTTGTAAGTTAATTTACACCAGTCACCTAACATTTATGTCTAACATTTGGCAAAATTAATCTACTTCTAGTAACAATCTTATTTTCATAAGGAACTTGACTTCTAAATCTAAGCAGACCTTAGCTGTAGCTGTTTCTCCCTTGTATAAGCTTTAGAAAGATCATGGGTTTGTCAGAGAAGGCGTGCTTCTCATCTTCAGCTGCTTGACCATTAGCTTTGAATCACATAGCAAAATGTCAGTGCCTCAATTATCTGTCATGTAGCGACTAGCATACTGCTCATTTTTGTTCGAGAGATTTTGTACAACACTGTATAAATAACCTGCAGGCAATATAAGTATGTATTTTCTACACTGGTACAGTAAAATTCACAGTTATGTAAAGGTACATGAATATACAGGAGGTGCAGATGTTGACCACTGTATGACTGCAATAGAGAGATGAACAGGATAAAAAACTAAGACATGTTGTAAATACTCAAAAATCCTCCGGGAAACAAACTGTGCAGGTTTAAAGGTTTCTGGATTACTTCTGCTTACACTGAAGACCCAGTATAAGGCAGATCAGAACCAAGCTGAATATAAAAAATGGAAACTAACCTTGTTTGTTCTGACGCATCATTTTTCTGCTAGCAAATTCCATCTCATCGAAACCAAAACTGGGAATACAACAAATTTCACAGCACACCTATTGTAAAATCACTTTAATCATACTATTAGAAAAACATTTTGATAAGGAAAATACATTTCATTACAGATTGGAGCACTATGATTATTCATATAAAAATTCTTATCGCTACTAGAAAAGATGATGCACATACAATACCATTTTACTTCTGCTTACAGTTTTCAAATTTATTTATAAGTTACATTCAGATATGTTTCTCTGAAATGAAGCCACTTTCATTTTTTAGGTCTTTCAAAAATGTTTAAGCTCTTAGAAGAAAAGTATTTAAATTGATTTAAAATCATCATTCTACTATGACTTTCCTTTCAGAGAAATGTATATAGTGCTTGTTTTCCATTGGACTCATACATTTCAAAGTAGCAGACTTGTCCATAAAGTAAAAACTCTGGTTTCTCATCAGTTCTACATGAAATTAATTAAAACAATCGCAAGTTTATGAAATATGCAGCTACAAACTGTACTGCATTGCAGCCAATGTGTGCACACAGCAGCTAATCCACTAAGTCACTTTGGATATATAACTGGATTCATAATATCGTTTATATCTTTATTCCAAGCAATATCTTGACAAATTGCTGGACATTTGTTACTTGAGAGGTAGTAGGTTATTACATGGAAAGGTCCCTGTAAAAAAAAAAAAAAACAAACCAAAAAAAAGCATAGAAAAACTTAATCTCTATTTTTTTTTTCCTTGAGCAAAGATTACTGCAGATGAAGCACAGAGAAGCCAAATCATAAATATTTTTAAAATTAAACAGATTAAAATACACTTTATTAATATTTTTTTTTTTTACTGTGAAACACAGATTTATGCTGTATTCAACAGAGGTGAAGCTAATCTACTGAGGAAAAAAAGTGTGTACCAAGAATCTATATTAGGCTTAATTTCAATTTAAGGGTCACTTGCTACACGGTAATTATTGCTGGTATTTTGATGAACATCAGTTTAACTCTTGAGAACCAAGGTTCACTTTCCTTTACTTGAGAGAATCTGGTCTTAGTTTTCCAGCTATGGTGAGATCTGGATTTTCACTCCATCTTATACTCACCCTACACTAATAGAAATACACACAGGAGCACAGGCAGTGGGGAATTCTAGCTCTATGTAGCTGAGGATCAGCTTCAGCTAAGAAAAGGAAGACATCAGTTGTGAGACCTCAGAAAAGCAGAGAAGAGGTGTCATAGCCTGTAATGGTCTTTCATTTTATGACATCACGAATCAACACAGTCTCCTCATACTGTCAAATGAGAAACTTTTCCCTTCTTCAAAATCGTGCTAAGCATATACATATGCAGAAGACTGCTGTGTGATTACATTACATGTAAACAATGTATCCATCCAGCCTAGAACACAGAAACATGGTTGAACACAAATTCATTACTGTTAACCACGTTTCTATTTGAAAGACATATGGGGTATTTTGTTTATGGGTGTTTTGTTTATGTTGAGTAATACATTGACTTCAGCAATACTGTTTGAAGAGAGAAGTGCTATTAACCATAGGTAATTGTATCAAATATTCTCCAATATTAGAGAGCTAGTGTATAGTTATTGGCAAGCAATGAATTTTGCTTCCATGCTCACAGACTACTGCAAAATACATTTACAGCAGAGGGAAACATGACACTGCAAAATTATTTGGATATCTGTATACAGCTACTTTTTTAAGAACTCGGCTACTAATATAAGATTGACTCTAATTATATGAATATTTTGTCCCCAAAATTTACTGTTGTAGGTTGTACTCTGCTTAAATCCTTCAATCCTCAAGCACACTCAGAATTTCACTTCTTTCTTAACAGTAGATATTTAATAGGTTGTTTAGAAAAGGAGTTTACAGCCACTGTCAGTTAACAATGTCAGCATTTCCCAACTGGACAGATATTTCTGCCATTCTTTTTTACAAAAAAGTAAGAATATCTGCGATAACTATGAGGGAGCTACATAGCCAGGGCTGATGAAGTGATGTGAGGTACAGTGTTTTGTGCTGCTCTGAAAAATGCTATGTGAGTGTAAGAGATATTTACTATTGTCAGCATAATGGAGATCCAATATGGGAAGAAAATGCTGAAGAGAACATCTCCCACAGACAATATACTGAGAAACACTGAATGTATACTTCAAAGTCAAAAAAGTCAGGAAAGAAAAAGTCAAAGCTAACACAGCTTGACCCTTTCATTTCATATTCATGGGCTGCAGCAGATGAAGTAAGCCATCACATCTTAAGAGGAATCTGAGTAATTTGACAGGCTAATCTACATATATCCAGAAAATGTCCTATGTAGGTGGAGTGACAGACATTTTTCCCTGCATAATTCATAGCAACGTATCTTAGTCCAAAGGGGAATGTACAGAGTTCTCACAGAGCCTTGTAACTTTTTAGCAATATTGCAATTAACTGAAGTCCAAGAATTCCAGTAAAAGGAAGCTAAATAATCTACAGGCTCTACGAAATCTCACTGTTTCATGGATATAAATCTAGACAAACTTTGCTAACTGCATTCAAGTCACTCTGCCTTTATAGCAACACAAAAGGCTGCAGAATTTGGTGTGCTGAGAATGTGTATATCCCTCAAACTCATCCTGTTCTGCCAGTGTTCTTTCTCTTAAAGCACTCAAAGCCATTAGCTGATTTTCAGACTAAAGATCAGGCTCAGAGAACTCAAGGTGAATTAGTTCCAAATGAAGAAGTGACATTAGGTTCATTTTCTGACTGCCTACACACAGACTCCACATTTCTAGCAACTTTTTGTTCTTTCCTGATGTAACAAATTCAACTATTAATGCAACTATGTGCCAAAACTGTTCTTATGATGATAGCAAAATTGCAGTGAGTGACTTGAAATGGGGCATAAAGGAGAAGGCGGCTCTTACCTAAGACAGAACAACCAGGATTCTTGGCATCATAAATCATGCTGAGAAGCTGAACATCAGGTATGAAAACAAAAGAAGAGGATGAAAACATATTTCTTCAGTCTGGTGATCCTGAAAAACCAGTGGAATTCCTTCTAGCCTCATTATTAATTATCTACAGAGTCCAGGAATATTTTATCAACCTACTGTAAGCACAAATTTTATGTCCAGTTTTGAATCATATGGAATATAAAACAACTTCTGTGATTTGTTTGATTTTGGTTTGGGGTTTTTTGTTTGGTCTTTTTCTCAATTGCTCTTTTATGTTACTTTTCCTCTTAAAGTGAAGGGACAAAAAGTCTGCCATAGCCTGCACTATGTAACAGCCAACATTACTTCTTTCTTCACTAAAAGAAGGACTTTCTATCTTTGGTGGCTGCTGTTTCTGAAACCATGAGGCTGGGAGCCACCAACCATTACTGTGATTGTTAAACAACAAACAGTCAAGTCTCTGTTTCCTTAGGACTACATTAAAGCAAAGGACAAAGGGTGGTTTTGTTCTTCTTGTTCTGAACCTTACTCAGCCATCTTCAGATATTCTATCAAAAGGTGATGCAAGGTCCATCCCATGTTGCACGTATATACACTACAATCTCTGTTTTTACTTGAAATTTGCACTTTGGTCCTCTCTTCCTGCTACAAAGCCACTTCACTTTCTTAGCTTCTCTGAAATAAAGAAATATATTCTTCCCATGCTAACTGGTGTAGCCCTATCAATCAGTTAGTTTTTGACCTTGAAACAGTAAGCATCTTCTGAGAAGTGCTAGTCTGCTCCAAGTAACTTCATTGACAAAGCCAGGTCTTAACAGCAGCTAAACACATTTTTTTTAGGACAAGATTTCCAACACAGAATGAACTCACTACTGCCCTATGTGTCTTTCAAAAAGCCCACGTCTTAGTTTCTTATATGTGTGTGCTTACTGAAGGAGCCAAACACATACAAGTATTTAATGTTCTATTCCTAGTGTTTAGTAAAACTGAACTGTTTTCAGTGGATCTGCAGTTCTAACCCCCATCACAAGCAAAATGGTATCTCCTTTTTGTAACTATCCTTCATTGCCGTTGCTAACCATTGGTACTACACCATTGTCATCTTTCTATTATTTTCTTTTCCTCTTACAAAATCACAGCTTGAGGAACTAAGAAGAGAAAGCACTCGTCAAACAACGTGTTCAATTTTGTTGCTCTACAAGTTTTAACATCTCAATCCCACATGCCCATGCTAGACTCAGTACTAGGTATGCTTAATTTGAAACATCTTCTCTGAAATCAGAGGTATTATTTTCATTCTTAGTTATGCCCATGGTGAAGTATGAATACTGAATCATAGAAGAAAATAATGGTCTTCTCAGATTTGTTGAAATAATCATGGATTCTGTCCTTAAACATACATCTCCCCTGTAAATCATATTCCTGTAAAAGTAATGGTGTTTGTAAAGAAATGTTAAATAACCGTAGCTAATCACAAGTAGAGGTAAGAGGGAATTTGAGAAAGCAAGTAATGGCAAATTAGATACAGCCTACTACAGGAAAAGGGGCTCCATGGCAGATTTCCATTTTCAGAATTTGAACATAGCTTGGACTACTCTTGAACAGTTGCTTTTTCAGATATATTACAGGTTATATGCATGAAAACATGGAAAACTGTCTTGGGATACTACACTACATATTTGCCTCCTACAAAACCAATCCAGAAACTGAGGACAGACACAGCAGGAACTAAATGCACAAAGTTTAAGAAACTCATTTTACCTTTTTTCCATCTACACTGTTGTTTATCTCCACGCATGTATATTGAGACCTTTCTTATTCTTTTAGTAACCTTATCAGTATATTTTGCTATGCATCTTCTACTGTTGCACATGCACTTAATTATGTTTTTCCTCTGTTTTACCTGCTTAAAAACAGCTAAAACATAAACCTTTCAGACTCCCCTTACCTTTAGAACAAAAGCGGTATATAAAGATCTGGTAGGGGACCCCACAGGAGTTTCCTGAGTAGCTGATTCATAGTCATTCTGTTCTACATGCCCAATGTAATGTTCTTAGGTAATTAACCATTGGAAAGATTGCAGATGGGCCACACAGTAAAGAAAGAGAAGAAAAGAAGAAAAGAAAAATGGGAGAGAAAAAAAAGCTGTTTATGAGTTGTTTGTCAGCTCATTTGAATTGTTTTTAACTGCTACACCATCAGGTAGCTTGCCCTGGGTAACTGGAGATTGTAGCATACGTGACAGGGACTGCTTTTGAAATAATGATGGGATTTCCTTGTTTCAAAACTCAACCCATTTGTTAATTGACACATATAGAGCAAACCAGAGGACATTTTCTCCTGTTTCTCAGATGTGAAGCAGGAAGTTTCCCATCTATGGTTCCTTACTTCATTATGAAAATCTTTTCCATCACTCAATGAGTAGAATTATCTGCTGGTTGGACTGCAAACAATTCTGCTGAAGTGAAAAGAATGGCATTCACTTACAATAGCAAAAAAATTTGGCTCAAGCATAAGGATGAAGATTAATTCTCTTCTGCTCAGGAAGTGAAAGTGAATTAAAAGAAGAATCTAAGCTTTGCCCAGCTTGTGCTCCCTGAAGAAGTTTAAGACAGTGAAGCTGTCTGGGAGCAGAATGAAGGCAAGGAAAATATCTGAAAACTTCTCTTTTCAGCTCATTCAGATTCAGGGGCATTCTTGGTTGTGTATTTTGTTGCTTCAGGGTTTTTGTGTGCTTTTCCTTTAACTTTGATCAACGTCTTTCTAGTCTTTATCTTCGAAACCTTAGGCTGTACTAGCTAGAAGGCTCAACACTCCTCGTATTTTCTTATTCTCTGGACAAATATTTTCCATTTGATTAAATAATTCCTGAGCTTCAAAGCTATTCCAGACACATTGCCTTCTTTACAGCCACAGTAATAATCAATTAATCCTGCTTTGCTGATGATAAAGCCAGATGTCATTTGTAGAGCTGCAGATGATCTTTCTGGTTGCCTTGTGAAGAAAAGACTGCCCCAAACCCTTCATTTTACCTGATTGTAAGGAAGTTGCATCATACTTTTTGGCAGTGCAACTTGCTATCCTACCTGTGTGGAGGTGATCCAGTCTCATCCAACTCAATGAAATTCATCCCCCAACCTACTAACAAATGAAGCTGTCTTGGAACAAAGCTGCTTAATGTGCTGAGGACAATAAAAATGTGAAAGTTAGCTGCCACAGCCAGTATTCCTAGTGCATCACACATATGATTTATGTGTTCATCAACAGCAACAAAAATACAGATAGCAAATCTGGATGCTACTTCTGCTGCCAGTCTTATTTCTACTGTTGTTATTCCCTCAGATACTGCTGTTGCCTGTGGCACTGACAGAGGCTTTTGATGAGCAAACCACATCCGTAGGGCTATGATAGCTATAATAGTGACTTCTACACGATTACAGAAGATGGTGTATCCATCTCCAGTTTATTCTGTGCAAGTGAAAAAAGAGTTAAAAGGGCAAGATATTTTGTCAGGGAGCAATAATAAATCTGTTATGAAGCCAAGAACTAGCAGTAGGTCTTACAGAAAGCTAAATATTCAGATAGTTCAAAGTCCTTTAGTAGAACAATACTGTTTGAAAATATGGCTACATAGCATTGTGCTTGTCTGAAACTCTGCCAAAATAACAGGTCGATTACCTATTTTGTACTCTTGAATTATTCACATGCATACAATATGTACTGATCAGTGCCCATCTTATACTTGAATAGTCTTTAAACAACGATTAATGACATTCCATGATGATGATTGATCACACATCTCAAAGTATGATGACAAAGGTAAAAAAATCTGAAATCAAAGTAGAAAAATTGAACCATGTAGAATGTGAAAGAGATAGAATTAATACAGGATTTGGCACAAATGCTTAAAGCTTCCTTCTCACAATCCACCATTTTAAAACTAGCACACTGTGGCTGTAGGGGTGATAACATTACATATTTACTTTTTTTGTGAAGCAAGGATGAAGGCTCTGACTTGTGAAATCTTCTTTAGCTCTAATAATTTAAAATGCTGCCCACCCAAAGTCCCTGTCTTGCCCCAGTCAGAAGTTAGTGCCCCAAACCTGGATGGCAGAAGGAAATGAGTTCCTGGTTGAGCATTAAATTAAGCCTCTATGAAATAAGCCTCTATGACAGCTGATAAACTAAACCGTTGGGATGTTACATTGATGAAAAAATGGCATGGAGTTTGCTGATATCACTCTTACTATTGGGGAGTTAATTTTCATAAGAGGGGGTGGTAAAGAGGTGGAAGCACTATCATTTCAAACTGATCCAGCTCGAGCATTAAGAGCTTGTGATTCATAGCCCTTAGACAGAGGTATGTTCTGTTAGTCAGAGTCATTGTTCTAATCTCTATAACGACTGCATTATCCACTGGGCAAACAAAGGATCAGAAGAATGGTCATTGACTCAATACACTTACCATCTAGGAATCAGACATGAAAACATACTTATCCAGTCAAATGGGTACAGATAAATGGGAGCTTAGCTGAGTTCCATGAAAATACATTTTATATAAATGAAAAAATAGGAGATCAGGATGACCATATGTCAAACATAAGCCTAAGCAGTGTAAGATGTGAAAAGAGAGAAGGGAATTGAATGTCTCATGGTGAAATATTTACAAAGAGCTCTAATTTTCCTTCATTTTATATTATAATACCCCCGTCTATATATATTTTTATTGGTATAACAGTGCTGTTGAAGATTATAGAGTAATATAAAGTATCATTCTACTTAAGATTTTTTTCTGATAGATGAAAGGATGAACAGGATGCCGAAAGCACAGGAGGAAAAGACAAGTTCAGTTCTATTTTTCTTCAAATAAAACTCTTGTTGCAACTTTATGGCATCTTTCAGAAATGGCTCTGTTAAATTTAATTTCAATTAGGCATATATCAAATATGAGCACATTTATACGTATTACAAGAATGCTGATCAATTTGCACTGGAGCCATACTTAGCTCCAACAGCAGAAGCAAGTTACTAACAAAAGAGTCAGTTCAAGAATTTTTGTTAACAGCCTAAGTTTCTACCTTAATTCAGATGGGTACAACTTTATGCAAGTAAATAGATGAGGATGGATTATCACAGGACAGTCACAAAAAATGCATTTGCTTTGGAATCAGCCATTTCACAAAGATAAATAGAAATGCACTGGTTTCTATATTTTCCTGCCACACATTAAAAAATATCTAAGACATTTTATCTGTGATTTGTAGGAATAGGGTGAGAGAGAAACGTGCCCAATGCTGATAAGACCAGTCATAAAGCACACAGCTACTGGTTCTCAATGCCAATTAGCCAATTTAGGGCCTGTGTTTGCTTGAGCTTGCCTACACCCTCCTCAGCTCTTTGCTGTTTCAGCAGATACTGGATATTGTACTGCTTCTCACACTATTTTTATTTAAATAGCTAACACTGGTGTTTCATAGACTCTTTGCAAACATCTCTCTTAGCAGCCCTTTTCCCAAAAAGTTCTCTCTCACTGAAATAGAATCAGCTGAAGTCAATGCATTACTTACACACGTAAAGAGATAGCCAGTGTAAAAAAAAACCCAACCAACCAACCACACACAAACAAATCCACAAATAAACAAACAAAAAAACCTTCAAATTAGGAGAATTAGGATATTTGCTACAGATGTCTGATGCCTGAACATTTGTAACTGGAAGACCCAGGTATGCAGAATGTCATTCTCATAGGAAAAGAAAGTCTGTCAGGGAAGTTTGAGTATTAAGACAAAAAAGCTTCCACAGTATAATAAATGTATAGTTATGGAAGCAGTCATAGTTGTACAGCCACTAAACAATACAGAGACATCACAAACTCACTATATCCTTGGCTGAACACAAGAAATTTGAGGTAGCTGAGCACAAAATGGAAGTTTTAAGCTACTAGAGGAAGGAATATGCTTCTGGGTATATCTAAAGCTGAACTCTGTGTGCCTTAGATTAAAAAATCATTTTAACTCTGATATGCGCACACATATCACCTGCAGAGACAATTCAACTATATTAATTTCACCAAATAGGTACCTAACTTACTGCTACTTTACTACTGTAAACTTGCTTATGAGAGCACCCCATGAAAATGATAGGTACATTAGAATTTCAGAAGCTGATTTTTTTGGGGGATAGTCTGTCTAGATAGCTAGACTCACTCTCAGTCCAAAACAGCCTGAACAAGTTGCAAAGAAGCATAAACATTTGAACAAAACTCAGAACCACTGCTCGGAAAATGAGTAACACTCATGAAGGCAAGGCAAAACTGTAACAAGATTTCCTAATCAAGCTAGTATGTAAAATATTACTTAGCCCTGAACCACTTACACAATTTAAACAAAGCTACAGATGAAAGTAGAAGTAAATGCACTGATGACAGTGGAAATTGTGAATTATGGGATAAATGACATCATAGGAGAGTGCAAAAATTGCTATAGAGGTGTGGTAAGCCAACTACATTATCAAATTCATCTTCCTGAAAAACTGTATTCAAACTATGCAGTGATTTTTGACTATTTTAATCAGAAGAATATGAAAATCTATAAATGTTTATAAATCTATAAATGTTTACCATACCTCCCTGTTCAAAGTTAAAGGATGACGAGGTCCAATCATTTTGATGATTTCATTTTCCTCTTTGAGAATGACAGTAAAGATCATTTTAGCTCCTTTATAATGCATGATGTCTCAATTAAGAAGTCTGGTTCTAGTCAAGCAGTTAATGAATTAAGACATGGACAAGAAACCCATGACTCTCAGATATGCTGCAGAGGAAGAAAAAGATTTAAACGTTTCTCTAGGTATGTGTTGATGTAAGCGATGATACAGAAAGAGGCCTGAACGTAAAATCCCATGTTTGTTCACATCAGTGTACCCATAATTCTACTTTTGTCCATCTTGACATTGTGAAATTGCAGGAAATCAAAGTCTCACTCTTCTTTCGTCCTTTATACCCTATTATCTCTGTATAGATTTATTATGTCTTGTCCTGCATCACTGCCTGAAGCCAAGTATCATTTTACTACATGCTAGGTGTATTTGAACTCTCCTCAGGTTTTTCCTTTCCCAAGTATTTCTATCTCAAGTTTGCATTAGAAAGTGGCTTTAGGTGTAGAATGTAGCCAGTTAAAGGCTGTGACTTTGGTTAGCCCAGAAAGAGCTTCAGGAACTCTGAACTCAGTAGCTCAAAACTCTGACAGATGTCTCTCCTCTACTCAGGTTTGGAAAGTTGCCACTTTCTTTTGCATCATGACAGGACTTAACTCCTCAGTTCAGCTGGGCACCTTACCTAGTGAAAGCTAGGCAGTAACCATCCATCTGGGATCCCATCCCTCTTCCACCTCTGTTCTTCTGGTCATCACTGGCAAAAAAGTAACGCACAGCAGATGACCAGAGCTGCATGCCGGATGAAAAGTATAAGTAGACTTCAGTGAAATTCAATAAACAGCTTATTCTAAATTTCCTTCAATTTGGAAGCAGTAACTTTCTTCCAAAATGCAAAAAAAAAAAATCCAAAACAAAATACACCACAACTCCCCCCCCCAAAAAAAAAAAAAAAAATAAAACCCCA
>JAOEHY010051702.1:0-14329 GCA_025447955.1 Psilopsiagon aurifrons
TCCTTCCCAGAGGGTGCTCAGCATTGGAACTGCCCAGGGCAGGGCTGGAGCCACCGTCCCTGCGAGTGTTCACACACTGTGGGGAGGAAGGCTCGGTGCCACCGGTCAGTGGTGGCCTTGGCAGTGCTGGGAACAGTTGGAGTGGATGAGCATAAAGGGCTTTTCCAACCTATTCTGTGTTTCTGTGAAATATTTCAAGAAGGAAAAATGCTTTAGTTTTTACATACCAAAAAACCCCAAGTGCTTTATTTTCCATTTGCAAAAGGGATAGGAAGTCTTCTGTTAAATTACCCCTTCATACCCTCCCTTCTCAGTGCATGGTGCCTAGGCAGCAGCGTGCCCGCCTGGTCCCTTGCTGCCCTCCCCTCTTCACCCCCTCACTTTTGTTCCCCTCTCTTCCTCCTGGAATGACTCTCAGGAGCCGAGCACCAGTTACCAGTTTCTCAGTTGCTGTACTAGTGAAGCCTTTCTAATTCCCTCAGCAGAAGCCAGTGCTGGATGCTGCCACAGTTGCTTAGCAGCCGACGGGAGGCACGGCGAGGAGCAGCTCATCTCTCCTTGTATCATCTGCTGAAACAGAGAAGGCAGTTAGTGCTGGTTGCGTTCCTTAACGTCTTTATGTCTGTCTGCCTCTTTTCTCCTGTCTTTCCCATATACACACACTCTTACCTCCCTCTGCTCAGCAGGTTCCCATGAGCTCCGAGATGGAGTCTCCTGCATTCAAGCAACACTGGTGCTCACGGGCTGGTGTGAAGTAACAGTAACCATCGTGGTGATGGTGAGGTCTTAGTCCACAGCATGGCAAAGACACGGCGAAGGTGCTCCACCAGCTCTTGAAGGAATGGGGTTGGTTAAGGCCCTTCAGCTGACGAGGTTGTGGGGTTGCACATTGCCCCTTGAGTTTTCCATTTTCAGTTGCAGGGTGCTCGGTGCTTCTCACCTCTGTTCCTTGGGCTCTGACAGAGCTCCATCTTCCTGTGGTAGCTGGAGACATCTCCAGCTGTCAGCTGGAAGTTGTGGACTCTTTTTTTGGCCAGAACTGGTAGAAAAGAATGCCTGCCCCTGCCTTGGCCATGCTGGTGCAGGGTGGTTGAGAACTTGTCTGCAGGGTGGGCTGTGAGGGATGGAGGTGCTGGTTTCCAGAAGAGGATGGGTACCAGAGATGTCATTTGTAGAATTTCAGCTTCGTTCCAGAGGGGTTTCTGTGAGCTTGAGAAGAAAGGATTGAGAATGTTGTTAACCTCTACTATAAGCAGTTAACCAGCTCGCCACTTCCCTTGCAGTGGTTGTAAGTTCCAGTGTGATGTAGTATTTTGGAGGAGGGACTGTCCTCAGGGTGGATACAGCTGTGAGGTGTCCAGTGCAGTGGGATCCTTCCTTGCTTCTTTCTTCTCTAAGGGTGGTACCCATTCCTCCAAGCTTTTATTTTGTCCTCACTAGTTCAGCCTGCGTCTGCCCTGGGAGATCCCACAATCTGGGCTGTGGTGTATTGGCCATGGGGCCTCCCAGCTTGCAACATAAACAGCTAAATCTTGACCCAGGAGGAGAGTAAGACTGTGTTTAAGCTCAGTTTTGCATTTGAGCCTCCATCTCTCTGTTACAGCACAGGGTTTCTTCATGAGCTTGGACAAGCTGTTGCAGAATGGAAAGACGAGAAGAGGCATGATAGGATAGGGATAATGAGTGTGAGGGCAGATGCACAGTACCTGAAGGGGGCTACAAGGGTGCTGGAGAGGGACTCTTCATCAGGGACTGCAGCAGTAGGAGGTGAGGGGTGATGGGTTCAAACTGAAACAGGGCAAGTTCAGGTTGGATCTAAGGCAGAAGCTCTTCCCTGTGAGGGTGCTGAGGTGCTGGCACAGGGTGCCCAGAGAAGCTGTGGCTGCCCCATCCCTGGCAGTGTTGAAGGCCAGGTTGGACACAGGGGCTTGGAGCAACCCGCTCCAGTGGAAGGTGTCCTTTGCCTGTGGCAGGGGTTGGAACTGGATCAGCTTTGAGGTCTTTTCCAGCCCAAACCAGTCTGTGATTCTGGCTTTTGTTTCTGATGGGCACTTCTGGTTTCAGTGGAAGTGAATGATGCCAAGGGAGAAGCTGCTGGTTGTAGGAGTGGTACATCAGCCAGTTTCATGTGTCATTGTCCTTTTCATTTTAATGCAGATTCCTGGATAGCCATGAACCCACAGTCAGAGGAATGAGCACATGATTATTCAAAGAAATACAGCCCTAGCGCTTGGCTTTTCTTTTTCAGAGGCTAATTGTGTTAATTTGCTTGAGACACAATTATCTCAATGGGATTGATTTGTTTAATTAACTCGGGATGCCTGCAGGTTAAATAGTGAGTATAAATAGAAGGACAGTGGGGAATGCATCGCTGATGTTTGTATTGCAGGAGGATTGACTCATATGTAAATGAAGTGCTGCAAGCCTGCCAGGCTAACCTAGTTCTGGGGTGGTTTCTAGATACAAAAGCATCTCTCGCACTGTCATGCATAACATGGGGCTCCTACACTCAGGAATCAGTTGGTGAGGAGTGTACACTGTAGTACTAACAGCAGAAACACCTTGCTGCTGTTGTAAACACCTTGCACAGGAGCACTTTTGTGAACACTAAAGGGATGGGGGCTGAAGGATGTGGTTTGTGCTGGACCAGTGCAATGGCACTGCCCTGCTGTAACCCAGCAGCTTCTTCATGTGTCAGCCCTCGTGAGGCCCCAGTGCTGTTTCTTGTTCCAAACATTGCAAAGGCCACCTCTGAACACAGCCACCCTTTATCTAGCATCCTTAGGCTTAAAACTCAAACCAAAGCTTTGTACGTTCCTTTTCTTCTCAGCTTCCTCTACCTTACTGTGTGGACGTAGCACTGCACTTCTGCAGAGGATTACGTGTCCTAATGGACTAGTACTGGTACTTCTGTGTGTGCCCTCTGCCTACTGCTTGTGGGGGCTCTACCTGATGCTTTAATACGCCCTTTGTCCTAAGGTGGACAGTTAGTTATGTTAAGCCCCAGAGGGGAGATTCTGAGCCTTTTCAGTTTGGTCCTAACTAACTTTGGTACTGTTTAAGTCTTGCATCCTGCAATAACTTGAGGACAGGTGGGTCTGTCTCAGCTTTTCCCTGCCTCAAGTAAATCACTTGTCGTCATGAGCTCTAAAAGACTGTACGCTTTCTCTGGCTCTTTCTGAGGTCTTTGTTAGAGTTTGTGGCAAAATAATGGGCAAACTGAGTGCTGAATGCAGAGAAACAAAACAAGAGCACCTGAGCCCTGCCACAGAACCAAACCAACCAAACCCATGTATCCTCTCAGCAGCTTGGAGTGTACTGCTGTTTCGGATGCCCTGGCTCCTGCTTGAGGAGCACTGTAGTCTCCCACAGCTCTTTAATACCTGTGCTGATTTCTCCATCTCCTGTTAGTGTGGCTGTTCCAGACTTTATCTCTTTACTGTACAGAAATCTGCCTTTGTCCTGGGTTATTCTTGTTCCCATTTTCTGAACCGTTTCTTCCGTCTGCTGTCTCAAGAAGAGATCAGATGGTAAGAGCTGAACACAGCACTCTGATGGAGAACACGCTTGTGGCACAACAGTGGTGTTGGTCTTCTCCTGTAGATAATCATGTGAATGCTTTGCTCTTCCAAATGGGAACAAGAAGGTATTTGGAAGTTGTATCTTTGTATATCCAGCACTGCTTTCTATTTGTTTCCTGAAGACTTGATTCAAACATTAAGTTACTCCAAAACTGTTAAACCCAGCAATCAGGTCGGAGCGCTTCACACTTCTCATTTAAATGCACTTGGATTGTTATTGATTCGCAGTGGATTTAATTTGCCCCTTGGCCTGGCCCTGCGTGGCTCATCTGGAATTCCTTCCAGTTCTTCCCTGGTTTTGACCAACTATAAATAACCTTGTCATGTGTGGGTTTTACTGCTCAGGTTTTTGCAGGGAGAGGAGGTGTTGCCTTCATGTCTTGCCATGTTTCAAGAACATGGGAAATATTCCCATCCCAGTGTAGAGCTGAGGGCATCCCATCTTTTTTGCCTTATTGCAAGCTATTTCTTTTGCTGTCATGTATTTCTTGTGTCTCTGCTGCTTTCTAATCTGTATAAATGCTCTCCCTCATAAACCTCAAATTGTTCAGTAGTGTATAAGGATTTAGTCAAATATTGCTTGCAGCTCCAATTCCCAGGCTTTTTAAATCCGTATTTACTGATTTAAAGCCATACAAAGCAAAAAGAACTCATGAACAGTAAAGAAGAAAATATGGAAGTGTGTATCTGCTGGAGCAATCATGTCAGGAATCCCAGTTACATGCACCGGGACTGTAGCTCTTCCCCCTCCAGGACGCTGTTGGCTCCAGCCTTTGTATTACTTGTTGTGATGTCCCAGTCATTCATACCGGATCAGTCCATTCTGAATGCAGAGAACTGTTCTGTCTTTCAGTGCCAACAATTATCCTGCCCTGTAGCTTGTCAACCTGAAGGAGCGTTGTGGTTTGAGGGGGACGTTGGTTCTTGTAGCAGATCCCTCTCCTTTTCTATCACAGAATCATGAAGTGGGTGGAAGGGACCTTAAAGCTCACCCAGTTCCAACCCCTGCCTTGAGCAGGGACACCTTCCCCTAGAGCAGAGTGCTCCAAGCCCCTGTGTCCAACCTGGCCTTGAGCACTGCCAGGGATGGGGCAGCCACAGCTTCTCTGGGCACCCTGTGCCAGCGCCTCAGCACCCTCACAGGGAAGAGCTTCTGCCTTAGATGCAACCTGCACTTGCCCTGCCTTCTGCTAAAAAGGTTCCCTTTTTGTGCATGTCACTATGGGAGCGCTGGAGCCCTAGAAGCAATGTCATTCTTCTTCCACATCTTCCTGTCAGCCTGCTGAGTGCTGTTACTCTGCTCTCAAGATAGAGGCTTCAACCCTTCTGGTGTTTAAGACAGATGCTGGTTTGCCCCAGCCTGTAGATGTGTGTCTCTCCTGCCTGTGAAGTGGGGTTTACCAGGCCTTTGACAAGTTCTAGGTTTACTGAGTAATGCCAGTGTAGGGAGCCTTGTAACTGGCAGCAGTGATTTCCCAACATGTGCCCCTTAGCAAGTGTTTGATTTCCTTTCACCCCCTGGTTACTGTGCGATGGCAACATCTGAGGGTGACTTAAGCTCTGCTGAAGGAAACATTACAAAGGCACTTTTCTGAGTTGCTTTGAAGCTCGGGAGTTAAGGGATAGCAACTGTTCTTCCCAAGACACAGTTTCTTACCCAGTTATGTAGACTTCACTCACAAGGCTTCATTGAAGTAAACCAATTTTGGTTCTGCCTTAAAAGCACTGTGGGAAAAGGTCTGTGTGTTTGTTTGTTTTCTTTTAATCTATTACAACAGGGAAGTATTAAATAACTTAATACTGCAAGAGCTTATTCTTTCCAGTCCGTGGCTTGCTCTGAGAAGTGAATATGCGTCCTTAGAGGCACTTAGGGAACAATGCTACCTGGATGTGAGGGGATGCACTCACATATGTGCACGCACCCAAACAGCGCTGTGACATCAACTTCGAAAGCCTCGGGGCAGTATAATTTTGGAGGAGACACACTGGTCTGAGTGGAGACTGCCTAATACTGTGTGTTTAACTTAGGGAAACACAAAATGGTTCTGGGTTGGAAAGGACTTTAAAACTTGTCCAGTTCCAACCCCCTTAGGGTTGTCCCCTTTACAGTAATGCAGCTGGATGGAGCAGCATGTTGCTTGTGCCGCAGGGACTGCTTGGGACAAGGCAGTACCAGTGTGACAAAGAGCAAGGGAGCCTGGAGATGGACTAAGGAGTATGTTGCTTGGAATTCTGGGTTTATTTTCAGGATGCTGATGTGAAACAGTCAAAACCCATCAGGAATGTGAATGAAAAACCAGAAGAAACAAGTTAGAACAAGGATGGTCTGGAGAAGGTGGTGCTGCTTTTGGAGTAACCCATGCAGAGCTCCAGCTGTCAGTGCAGAAATACCTTTTTTTCTCTGGTATCATAGAAAGTCACTTCTTAAAGTAAAACTGCATTTGACTTGCTTTTGTCTTTATATTGTTGACATTGAGTTACCTGCTTATTGGACACAAGCTTGTCATGCATGCCATCCAAGATGCCACCAAGGGATGGTGTCCTTGAAGGATTTTTTCGACATGGTCCTAAAAATAATGCATTCCTAACTGGAAAATGCATTTATTCGTATTACTTTAAGATTTACATCCTCTCCTTCCCTCTGATGCCCTCCCTGAAGTGCAGAAAATAGGTTGACAGAAAGGCTGACTATCAAATTAAATCTGTGCATGTTTTAAATAACTTTTCACATTGAATCTCTGGAGGTTTTTATCCCTGTATCTGCAGAAATGTCACTAGGATTTATCTTAGCCCAAGATTGTACCAGGGTGCAATCTCAGAAGTGTGTGCATACATTCCCTTCATCCTCTTTTTTTTCCCAGTTCTGTGCCAAGTTGTGCCTCTTCTCCCTTCCCTCAGGTGGCCTTTCCTAGTGCTGCTTGCTCAGATGAGTTCAGGCTTGGGATGCAGGGGCACATCTGCTTCCATCCAGCCAGCTGTTACTCCTGGATGTGGATGGATTTTTGTTTGCCATAAACCAACTTGTGGCTGGTTTGTGGAGACTGGAGGAGCTTCTTAGCACTACATAATGTGCTGTGCAAGGGGAGGTGGGCACAGCTCGGAAGAACTAGCTCAAAGTAGGACAGAGCTGTTTTTCCTGGGAAAACTTGCTCTATTTTGCATTTGTTTCTTTTGAGTGATGAGTGGGGGGGAGAAAAAAAAAAATCATGATTTTTTTCCTCTTAATTCTGTCAATTTCTGTAACGTTCAGAAAAAAATGTGAATAGAATTTACAAGATTATTGCGGATTATGCAGTGGCCCCGTATCTGCGAGCAGTTCAGGGAAGAAAGTCACTGTTATACTGTCACTTAAATATGATATGAGAGAGAGACATTTCCCTCCCCTGCTTCCTGCCTCCTTTTATGTTCTTTGCAATGTGAATATACTCACATCTAGTTGAAAGTTATTTTTGTCACCTAGGCCTTCTCCTTCTCATCTACCTCAGAAGCAATGCATGTATCTCGGCGACATGTGTTTGTTTAATCTAAGGAAGAGCAAAACTGGTTCAGGTGACCGCAGAAGCAGGAACAATTGTTTGCCTGAGAAGATGATGGCGCGTATTTGTTCCTTTCACCTTAAAGGTGTTTTGTAATTGCTTTTCCCCAGATTCAAAAGATAATTTCCTAGGAGATGGTACTTACATGCAAGTACTGTGTGAATTAGACTTGCTTCAGTCACCTTGTGCTGCGGCGAAGGGAGAGAAAGGAAATGGATAGTGGTCCTCGTTCTGCAGGGTGTTGAGGGCCCTTGACTTGCCTGAAGGCAAATAAACAAAACGAATAGGTAGAAAAGAGTAGAAATGATTTTTTTCTTTTCTCCCTTAGCGCCTCACCACTTCTGGTTTTACAGGGATGTGATGGAACTGTTGTTTTTGAGTGTTAAATAATATACATACTTACATAAGAACAAGCTCTATCCCTTTTGTGGGAGTGGTACTGTGTGTTAGGAATTTCTCAGACACATGACAGCAGCTCTAAGGGCTGCTGAGATTCTTGCCCAGTTTCTTCTCCCAGCGCTGTCCGGTGGGAAAGGCCGGATGCTCCGTGGCGCGCGTGTGGGGCAGGAGGAGCGGCTCAGGCACTTGCTACCTGCTCTTGGGCTTCTGCTCCTGTTGTGGCCTAACAGCACCCATGGCACTCTGGTATGTTCTGATTGAGGTGGTTCTTTGGGGTGGTTTGGTGTGGGTGGGCAGCAGCTGTGTTGGGGGGGGNNNTTCAGTGGGGTGGGGGGGTTTGGTGGTTGTGTTCAGTGCAGCTCATTACAGCAGAGAAGTATTGCATCTTTGCTCTTTGCCTTGTGGGAAGTTTTCTCTTCCCTGTGTTTTGTACCTCGTTGTAGCGTGCTTTCTTCTCACCTTGTCCTCGTTGGCAGTGTGTTGTAGCCTATCCAGAAACCAAATGACATCTGGTCCCGAAAAAGCTGGTTTTGGGTAGTTATTAATTATAACATAGAAAGGTTTAACTGAACTTTCTGCTGTTGCAGTCCATGCCCTGAGTATTCCTGAGTTTAGGCTTCTGACCATACTGGCTCATTTCACCAGGCTCTTGACTGCATTAGGCCCGTTGGCCATCACTAGAGACAAGAGGGTGCTTTTCTTTAGGGCAGCTCAGCCAGAACTGCGTTTCAGTGCTCTGGGTTACTTCATTTGCTGGAATTTTTTGTTTCCCCTCTTGTTCTGCTGTTTTCAGATTGTCTCTATAGGGAGCTAAGGGAGAAGAGCCAGCCAAGTTGGTGGTGGTATCAGGTGTGCAGTTGAACCCACAGTCCTCAAGTAGGACATCTTTGGAGGGCAGTAGTTGAAGGCATTGGCCTGAAGTCCTGTTTGAGTAGTTTGCCCAGAGTGAAAGACTTTTCACAGCCTTGAAGGAATGCTTACATCTTACAGAAACCCCTGCCTGCTGTTCTTGCTTCTCTGAATGCAGCAGGCCTTTGTGCATTGCTGGAGATACAAGATCCGCTCTTGAATCTCCACACTGTTTAGAGCAAACTACAAGTTGGAACTTACCCATAGCCAAATAGGGTGCAGAAAGTAACAGACATCACTTAGTGCTTTCAGCAAAGTGACTGCTAGCAGATGAGCATCTGTATAGACACAGATCCCTCCTGTGCCGCTAACAGCTGTCGATGGGTGTTTTCTGTCGTATTAGAAACTGCTATAAAACATTCTGCTGCATGGGAGCCCCAAATGTTCTTGTAGGTATTTCTTTCCCAAGTGAACTAGCAAGCTATAGAGGAAAGAGCATTTGCTAGGGCTTGCAACCCCATGAGTTTGAGGTTGGTGCAACCTCATGAATTCGGAAAGACTTGTGCTTGGCACAGCGTGGACGAATGCTGGTTTAGCTTCCATTTCAAAAATGAAATGAGAGATTGCTGGTGCAGTTTTTCACCTATGATGTTATGTCTTTGAGTAAAAGCCTAGCAACTTGGACAGGGGATGTAGCTGGCTGGTGGAAGCTCATTCCATATGAGGCTGTCTTCATAGGGGAAGAAATAATATGGTGTAAGCATGTGACCCTTTCTGCTGAGCCAGCAGCGGGGCTTGGAGCAAACTGCTCTATTGGAAGGTGTCCCTGCCCATGGCAGGGGTTGGAATGGATGAGCTTTAAGGTGCTTCCAAACCAAATCACTTTATGATTCAGTTCTGTGATTGTAGTGCGCAGGGGCCGTGCTGGGGCAGCGTTGCCTGTTAGGGCTGCTCTTCCCTCTGAAACCAGTCAATGTGGACTTGCTGAGCTGGAAAGAGAGACTTCTATCTGTAGTGGTCACTTCTTGGTTTTGAGGGTGGAAGGAATGGTTTTAACTTTGTGTTGATGGAATGCACATTTAAATTACTGTTAAAACATTATCTTAGGAGAAGTGTTTGTATATTTGTGGAAGAAAAGAGCTATTTTAAATAGCTCTTTGAGGCACACGTACTTGTCAAAGAATTTATGATTTTAGTTGTGGTCCTTCTGAATGCATTTGACATGATCGTTATTCACTTGTACCATTTGTTCCCTGCCTCCTTACCAAAGTTAGCAAACCACTCCAGGGTTACCTTTACTTTTATTTGCCTTAGAAATTGCACCGTGAAGAATGTTCTCCTTCGGTTGCCTGCTGCCAAGCCAAGAGCTGTAAATTAAGCGGCTTTTAATTGAAGTACAGGAGATCCACAGAATCATTATAATGAATGTACCTTCTGGTTTGTCTTTCTTTTTATGCTACCACTTATCTTTTTTATACAGTGAACCAAGTTTCTCTTCTTCCTATGTCTGCTTAACTCAAAATAGTAACTTGTTGCTGAAGCAAGTGCTCCAGTCCTCTTGACATTTATAACCTTCTGGGTAAGTGAATGGTGTTGGGAAGGACAGCTGAGGCTGCTTGCTTCGTTCTTTCTTTTAATACAGAATTCACTTATGGAGAAGAACACTTTCAAACAGGAGTAAGGCAAAGGTGTATGTTGGGAAAGCATCCGTGTGAGCACCTTGTGATCCGCAAGCAGATGTTACTGGGAAGTGGTTTGCTGCTTTTGACTGGGAGGGTGGGCACATGTTGCCACTTGAGTTTTAATGGAATTCTCCATCTGCTGTCTCGCCAAATCTCCTTCTGAACATGAAAGTTTTGTGCCAAGTGTGACATCAAATCAAGAGAACGGAGGTGTGGGGTGTTTTCTTTCAGTACTTTGTAAATGTTAAACCCCGATGTGTCTGTGAGGGTGGGCAAATCCAGGTCTTTTTCTGTATCTGATACTTGGCTTTTTTTAAACCAGCAAATCCATCTAATTCCAGTTGGTTGTTAATTTGGAAACACATAGGCAAGAATTCGTCTTATCTGTAAACAGCTGCTTTGTTGGGGCTTTTTAGTGAACTAAGTTGGTATCATCTGCTTTATTCATAGAGTTCTCATCACAGGCTATTTCATGAGTTGGATTCCTGCCTCTTGTGCCAAATGTTATTTTTACCCTTTTTGCAAAGGCTGGTGCTGTGCCACTGAATAGATTCTTTAATAGGTCTTTTTTTCCCCCTCATTGTTCAGGAGATGCGGTGGTTGTGTCATCCATTCTCAAGAGTCAGAATTCATCGCTCTCATGCGCTTCGCTCTGATCTTCTGCACTGATGGTCTTTGATTTTCTGAGTCTGTTTATTGACGTGGTGCATTTTTTGGTTCAGATGTGACAGTCATGAATCATCTGGTGAGTGACTTCAGTCACGTGGATGGCTTTAGTTTTCTTTCAAAGCACCCTGCGGGGAGAGCTCTTTTTTTACTACTTCATGAGGTTCAGGAGTAGGACCTATGAGGATCTTGCCTTCCCCTTGCTTATTAGTAGCAAAGCTAATGCTAACAGTCTTGTGAGGCCACAATTATCCATCTACGGTGATCCATTAGGAATGGGAATGAAGTCAAAAAAACCTCTGTTGTGTCAGGGGTTTCTATCTTATAGGATGAGAGAATCACAGAATAGTTAGGATTGGAAAGGACTTTAAGATCACTCAGTTCCAACCCCCCTGCCATGGGCAGGGGCACCTCACACTAAACCATGTCACCCAAGGCTATGTCCAGCCTGGCCTTGAGCACCGCCAGGGATGGAGCATTCGCAACTTCCCTGGGCAACCCATTCCAGTGCCTCACCACCCTCACAGTAAAGAATCTTATTTAAAGTCTTTCCATGTAGGACTTTCCAAAAGACATGAACCCACTCGAAATTGTGACTTTCTCAAGTCCAGACAAAGTTCCTTCTGGTACTATCGTGCTACTTGTGAGTCTATTTGAGGATATAGCTACAAGATAAATAGAAAGGAGCCTACTGCCTTGCTTAAGATTTCATTGTTATTGAGCATCATCTTCTTGTTAAGAGCCTATAAGAAGCTGAGAAATAGAAGTGAGATCTGCAAGAAGGTGGTGATGGTGATTTAAAGTATCTGAAAATGCGAAGTTCATATGAACCAGAAGCCTCTTGCTGACTCTGTGTCCTGTGCTTGAGGGCATATAAGATGTGCCAGTCTCAGTAGGATGAAGACCTATGAGCGTTCTCAAATCTCATCTTCAACAAACTCATCAGAAGCCTCAAATTAGAGAGTGCTGAGATCTGCTCATTTCAGGGTTTCACGTCTTAAGCAGTCTTGTGTTGTTCAGAGAAAACTCTTATCTGCGTATGTTTCACTACAGGATACATTTTTCAGTTTAGGCCTTAATAGTCCAGACTAATGATTAAATCATCCAAATCTCATCTTTAGGTTCTTCTGGCAGGAGCAGGCATGTCTATTGGGAATAAGGATGTAATCATTTATCAGATGCATCTCCAGGACCATGGTCTGTAATTGCACCCTGGTTTGCTGGTGAGCATAGAGGCATAGAGTGCCTCAGCACCCCCCGTGCGCAAAGTGTACCAGGGATGTTTTTCCTCCTACAAAAAACCCAGACTAGTTATCTCCATCCATCAGCAGCTCCCGAGGTATCCGTGGCCTGCAATAGGTCATGTCTGGAAGGAGGTGGCTCCAAAAGGCAACTGAATGAAAGAGCAGCCGCTGGGTTGTGACTTCTGCTGGCAGACCAGGGATAAAGGGAAGCTGGGGATACCAGCCTGGTGTTCCTCTGCTTTCAGTAGTCTGTTGCGTTGTGCAAAACCACTGTGATAGTATTTGAGAGACCATTGTCTTATTGGTCGGACCATTATCTGTGTGTCAGTGGGCTGGCTCAAGAGAAGGTCTCTTGGGGAATGATGGCTCAGACTTGGACGGCTTCAGGAAGTGTCCAGAAGTTTGCTAATTCAGTGATTCTGGGTCACTGTGACCCCAGAGCCATCAGTGCTGGAAGGGCCCTCTGGAGGTCATCCAGTCCACCTCCTGCCATGGTGGGGCCACCCGGAGCAGGGTACGCGGGAACGTGTCCAGGCGGGTTTGGGATGGCTCCAGAGAGGGAGACTCCACAGCTCCTTGGGCAGCCTGAGCCAGTGCTCTGCCACACTCATGTGAGGAAGTTCTTCTTCATGTTGAGGTGGCACTTGTTGCTCTGGAAGATGCTTTCTACCATCCCTCTGGCAAGGGCAGGAGATCTCAAAGGAATGGGGCTTTTGGGGTGGTCTGTTCAGACCGTTTCAGCCTTGCAGAGCTCAGTGCCTGGAATTAATGAGGTTACAGCTGAAACTTCCAGTGTGCGAAGGAATTTCAGCCCACACTTGAGTCTAGACCTGGCGTCATGGTTCAACCCCAGCCAGTAACTGAGTACCACAAAGCTGCTCACTCATTCCTGGCCTGCTGCTGTCCCTGGAATGGGAAGAGAACTGGAAGAAGGTCAGGCACGCAGGTTGAGAATAGGAATAGTTAGATAATTGAAATGAAAATGCAGTAATGATAATTGTAATTAAAGGGGGATAACAAAGAGAGAGGGAGGAATAAACCCCAAGAAAAGCAAGTGATGCAGAACACAACTGCTCACTACCCACTGACCAATGCCCAGCTTGTCCTTGAGCAGTGATCAGCACCTCCTGGCCGACTCCCCCCAGTTTCTGTACTGCGCAGGATGCTGTGCAGTCTGGGACACCCCTTTGGCTGGTTCAGGTCAGCTCTCCTGGCCCTGCTTCTTCCCAGCCACTTGTGCCCCTCCTTGCTGGCAGAGCAGGGGAAGCTGAAATGGCCTTGACTTAGGGTAAGCATTACTTAGCAACAACTAAAACATGGGTGTGTTATCAGCGTTGTTCTCAGGCTAAAGCCAAAGCACAGCACTGCACCAGCTACTGGGAAGCAAAATTAACTCTATTGCAGCCGAAATCAGGGTAAAACTCATAACCTGACCATGAAAAGAGAGATGCAGCTTTTGAGATAGCTGGGGATTACTGGAAATATACCAGCAGGAAGTATGGAGCACACAGTCTTATGAGTCTTGCATTACCAGAGACATGAGCATAGGGGAAAATGAGGTAGAGAATTCCTTGAGGAAAACTGCCCTGTGGGAGAGCTGAGATGAAAATCAAATTCCTAGCAGGAATCTCAATATTTAAAAACTAAAAAATTTAGGCTTGGGGCTCATGTTCCTTTTCAGAGATGATCTCAAACATTGGTGTTGTTACATTACCTGGTACAGCATCTGATGCACAGACAGACTGGGTTTTGTAGCTTGAATTTGCAGCCTAGGAATGCTGAGGACATGGCAGGAACAGAACTCTTGCAATTATCTTCAGTGCCATGCAGTTACCTCTTATCCAGAGGCTTGTCCCTGAATGTCCCATGAGGACAATTGGATTTAAAAGAAAATGTGTTTCTCTTTTAGGTAGGACTGTTGCTTATTAAAAATAAGCCGGCATTGTTTTGCACAAGTCAGGATCACATTACTGTTGTTCTGGCATCTGAAGGAAAACAAATGTTTGTACATTAGGTATTTGGAGGCAAGTTTAAATCCCATACACAGTTACCTGCATTATATATTATGTGTCCTTGTTAGTGTCTTTCAACTCCAGCATCCTGGCCTGTATCAGCACCAGTGTGGCAACAGGACCAGGGCAGTGCCCCTGCACTGGGCACTGATGGGGCTGCAACTCAAATCCTGGGTACAGCTCAGGGCCCCTCACTGCAAGAGAGACATTGAGGTGCTGGAGCGCGGGGCCAGAGAAGGGCAATGGAGCTGTGCAGGACCTGGAGCACAGTGTGAAGGGGAACGGCTGAGGGACCTGGGGGGTTCAGATGGAGAAGAGAAGGCTCAGGGGGGACCTCATCGTTGCCTACAACTGCCTGAG
>JAOEHY010051703.1:0-10938 GCA_025447955.1 Psilopsiagon aurifrons
ATGAGGAAGAAATTCTTTACTGTAAGGGTGGTGAGGCACTGGAATGGGTTGCCCAGGGAATTTGTGAATGCTCCATCACTGGTGGTGTTCAGGGCCAGGTTGGACAGATCCTTGGGTGACATGGTTTAGTGTGAGGTGTCCCTTCCCATGGCAGGGGGGGTTGGAACTAGATGATGTTAAGGTCCTTTCCAACCCTAACTATTCTGTGATTCTATGATTCTACATTACTCTGCCTTCTTGTATAAACAACAGATGTCTGAACATATTGGCAATTTGTGGCTACACTGGTCATAGGAAGGAAAGTTATTACTTAGATCAGTAAATCAACTTGTAAAAAAATAACAGGCACAAAGGTATATTAGCCAGTGTTTATTCAGTGTATGGGGTATCATTATGCATTATTAAGTGTTTAATATGTTTTGATGCAACTACAATGGATTTCCATGAAAAAGCAGGTTTATTTTCTGCTATTAATTTAGAGTTTCAAGTTTGAATCTGTTGACATTTTCTGCTTCTGTATTTTGATGACTTTAGCTTATGTTTGTCAAATCACTCCTGGGATGGTTAGAAATGAAGAATGATTTTGTACAGATTTTTTGCATTTTTAAATGCTCTTTAAACAGGGCTTCTTTCACTGCACTCCAAAAGGCAGTATGTTCTCTAACAGTCACTATATGCTGTTGAACAGGTAAGTTTTGAGGAGTGATGGTGGTATTCTTCTGAGTTAACTGTAGCAAAGTATGAGTAGAAGTGATCCAAAGATAACAGGACAACTTCAAAACTTGACAGTCATTGTTAAGCGTTACCTCACTGTTGTCGTTTAAGGGGAATTATGTCTTTCTTTGGCATAAGCAGCAGAGAAATACTGCATCTATCTTTTTGTGTTATTAGGTCTCCCTCTGTGTCTCTGCCTCTTTCTCACTGTCTCTCTGTGTCATCCCACCTGCAAATATAGATATATATCTTTAATGTATATTTTTGAGATGCTGCACCTGCTGTAGAAGGACACCTGAAATATCTACAGAAAGTAACTTGTGAGGAAAACAAATTTTGTATAAAAGAAGAGCTTTTGGGTTGTTTGCATTCATATAAGGACAATAGAAATCAGATTCTAATAATGCATACCAAGTGTGTTGGCCAAAAGTTTCTTAACCCAGTCACTGCTTGCTATTGACATTCCTACACTGCCTGATGGAGCATGAGAAAGAGAAAGGTATGCAGTCTTGGTGCAAGTTTGCCGAAAAAACCAAAGTAATAGCTTTCCGTCAGCTCAGAAAACTTAATCAGGTTTCTATAGAACAGAAGCTATTGGCCCAAACAGAGCTCCTTGACCTGGTTTTTAAGAAGTGTTGCAGATGGCAGATTTGATCAATAACTTGCACTTGCTTCCAGACCCGCTGGCAAATCTTAGGTTTAGATGATCAGTACTTGAAAAACTTGCCTGCACACCAATTTCATTATATTCCTTCTACTAAAATTGCTATGCATTAAAAAACCTTTCCATGAATAAAAACATAGCACAGAACTACATAGAGTTTTACCCTTAAATTAGGATAATGTAAGACTCTGAAATATTTTCTGTTTGACTTTTCTTTGAAATAAAGCAGGGGAGCTGGACAGAGATGCCTGCGCTCACAAATGCCAAGTGGAATATGTACTTCCTTTCCTCTAATGGCTTCTTGGGTTACTAAGACTATTTGTAAAGTAATGAATATCTTAAAAATAAAAAAGGTAAGTTTGCAGTTTTAAGAAATAAGTACTGTGCATTAGGATATTTTTTAAGGCCAATGTGCTAAATATAGCATCAATGCATACAACTCTTACTGGGAAGGAGTCATATCCACCTCAGTGAATGGGTGAAAAATAAAATTAAGCTATTTAGCCTCTGAGATTAATTAATTTTTTTTAAAGTACCTAAAATTGTTAAAGAGGAAGAAAAGAAGAAATTAAAAGCATAAAAAGAAACTAGAAACTTGTTAAGTTTTTTAGGGACATGAAATTCAAGTTAAGCAGAAGGTTGCTGCTCTGCTCAAGAAATGATACAAATGGGAGAAAGTATTGGGAGCAGAGAGAAAAGGCTGATTAAAAAAAGAGGCTGAGCATGAGAATATGATCAGCAGTGTGGTTATTGCCTTTTAAGTCTGGCAAAAAATGCTTTGGACTTCAGAAAAGTGGCTGATGATAGCCTAATTTATCAAATAAATGAGCAGTGTTTTATTATAGCATTTTATAATTTCATTCTGAATTCTATAACTGAGTATGCACCCAAAATCTCCATTTGTATAGTAAGAAAATAGCAAAGAGAGTACATGTATCACTTACGTAACAGGATGGGATTCTGAGGATGATTTTAATAATTCTCACCATTGAAAACATTATTTTCCCTCTCTAAAAGCATATACTGAAAAATTAAACATTTTCATATTACCTGAAAGAAAAGACATCACTGACTGGTTCATCCTTGAAGGGTGATGGCACAGATTCCACTTGATGGAAACATTAAATTTTCATACCTCATCAATCTTTCAAACTTCAGAAGGAAACACACTGTTGCAGTCAGCCTTCACAGGTGAAGTGCACCACCCAGCATGTGTGACACCAGAGCAGTCTTTGCAAAAGCACAGGTTCAAATAGACAGAACAAGCCTATTCTCATCTTAGTAGCTCTCTATTACTTCCTGTGTGTCTTTCTTTTGCAGTGTGGGACATTCAGATGTAATAATCTGAGAAATCCTTAGTCTGTGAGCAATATAATCTCTTGGGATGGAGACAAAAAATCATAAGAGATTTGAGAAGTATCTCTTTCCATTTTGTTTCTTTCTTGGTTTTAGACTTCTTTTTTTTGACAAGCAAGTTGTCAGTTTTCAGTGTTCCCTAGCTTTTGTTCTCACTTTCTACTTTAAGATGAAAGAAAAAATTATTAAAAAACACATCCTGTGTGAAATGCACTTCGAAAATGTGCAACCTTATTAGAATTGTTCTCCATAATCACAAGTTTTGGAGAAGTCTACAAGTAATAGAAATTTAAGGAATTGCTTTGTGACAGATGGAATGAGAAAGAAGGATTGTGAAAGCTCTAGCCCACTTTCAGGTTTTGTTGCTACCCAGAATTTTATTTCTCCTCACCTGGACAACACCTTCTACCTTAGTTTTAGAAACAGACTAGACCTTAGTCTCTAAAATAAATTTTAATTTTTATTTTTTTTTTTTTTGCAGATAACTGCTATAGATCTTACCTTCTTCATTGCCATTCTTTAGAACTATTCTAACTATGTATTTTATCATAAAGTGAAGCAAAACCAAGTTCTGTTGTATTCCGTTTCTGGTCCTCATTTCTGGCTGCAGCTTTAGGGAGCTGTTGCACCATGTAGTTCTCAAGCTGACATCGGTATTTCTATCATCATCCAAGAGAGTTTAACCCACTGTTCTTTCCACTGTGGAGGGTGTCTTTACCTAAAGGTGTGCAACATATTTTAAATAAGACTGAATGAAACATTTCCTGGTGGCTGTTCACAAATAGCGTAGGTTAGACACTATATATAGGCTGTTTGCAGCCAGCCATCTAGCTTTAGAGCATATGCGGGTTTAAGAGTGGGGAAGCAGGCCGTCCAGTGCTGGCTGATCTCAGTGCTAGAAAACAGGCCTGAATATGTTTTATTTACTAATGTAGGCATAGTTTATGGCTACGGCTAATGGAGTACATTGGGAGTAAGAGCCATTTGAACAACACCCTTCACAGCACACTTTAACTTTTGATCATCCCCCAATAGGCCAGTGAGCTGGAGTACATGATTGTCATCAGTACTTTCAACTGAAACAGTCCATTTTGTTCTAGTCTAGTCTATTTATATCTTCAGACTTACCCTTTTTTTTGCTGTTTCTAGTTAATTGCCATCACTATCTAAGTATTTGCCAATCTGGCTTTTATAAGTCCTGGAAGACTCATAAATCTTGTATTTTCTTTTAAGAGACGCTTATGGTGTTGGACATGTAAATTACAGAGTTGGATTTGGGCATTTAATTTTTTCACTAATACCTTGACAAGGACTTGGGATCTTTTTACTTATCCGACAGAGGCCTTCCAAGTAACTGACTCAAACTTTTTATATGAGAAATTGGTCATAAAAATAGCTCCTGTTAGATTCATGGAAACAGTATTTATGGTCTATGTCAATAGATATTTTTTTATTTAATTTTTCCCACTCTGAATGATCCCAGATTTTCTTAAATGATTTTCAATATGAGGTACATAATCAATGAGCTAAATTACATGATTATAATCTTGAGAGGATCTACATGTTAAGGGTAAGAAAGATATCGCAACATTATGTCAGCAATTAGATACATTCAACCAATGTGCCAGTGAAATTGAATAGTTTATTTTTTTTGCAGGAACCCAGTACTATTTCCAGTAAAATATTCCATGGTCTGGCCTGGGTTCTCCCTAGTTTGACATTTTAAAATATATACTCTCCCTCTCTGAGGATATGTATACACACACATATATACATATGTTTTAAGGATATGTAAACACACAACTATATATATTTTATAAATGTAAAGCATATATTTCTTTTATATATTTATATATTTATTATATATATAAGAAATAACTCTCAATTTATTTTTCTTGACATAGGATTTTATAGCTCTCTTAAATGCCAGCATGTTCATGCTCTTATAAAGGATACAATGAAGGAAGATTGTGAAGGTCATAACAACATTTCAATAATACTTTAAAGGTATTTAGTCATATGATCAAAAAAACCTAACATGCATTCAGGGAAAAAAGCATCCCCAGAGGCTTTCATATTGAAATAAATAAATAAATGAATAAATAAATAAAATTGCAGTAACTCAAATTTCTCACTTGTCATCTTTTATGTTTAGACAATCAAAGTGTGGTACTTCCTATGGAAGTGAAATCACAGATGATGTCCTCCAGACATGGCTGTTGTTTTGGAACTGACCGATAACAGAGATGCAATGGCTGTATTGTTAGTCAGAAAAGACTCAATTCTCATGATGCTGCTTGTCTTCAGGGGGGCAACATAAAAGAAAAAAAGAAGATCAGGGGAAAAGACATCTTTCTAGGATTGATCTGCTTTCAAGGAATGGGTGGCACTACAGTTGGAGTTTTAGGTATCTTCGTCCCTTTACATCACAATTTTAATGGTGGGGAAGTTGCTGCTTGCTTTAATAAATGGATTATAGAATTTTTAATCTCCTTTTTTAATTTTTAAGCGGGATTTGAATGAAAAATTAAATGCACATCAGATAATGTTTTGCTGGCAATTTACGCCTGGATTTTTTTTTTTTTTTTTTTTTTCAGAAACAGTAATTGCTGAAAATGTAGAAGAAAGTTCAGAAGGTGTTGGCATGTAGTTGACATCACTTTTTTCAGAAAGACTTAAGTAGAATATGATCATGTCCGGATTTGTGGAGTTGGATTAAGTTGCTACCTCAGATTTTGTCAGCTGACTTTATAATCACTATCTCTTTTGACAGTGTTAACTCAGATATGTGTACAGAATGGCTGTGTGTTATAGGCATAGTCTTTAAATTGCTAAAGTTACTAATATATCAAACTCTGTCTAACAGACATGATAATAGCCAAGGGGAAAAGGTCTAGTCTAAAGAGAATTGGTTCAAATGACTTGTTACTGCTTTACCAAAGCTTATTAAACAGGTGACCTAGCTGTTTGCCTATTGCTCATTTATGTCCCCATCCTAAACAAAAAATTTCACTTAGATCTGTGGTTATGATAGCTGTGTGATATTGCATAGACCAGTTCAATCAAAGCAATAAAAATCAGCACAATAAATTTGAACAGTTCTTTGCAAACCCTGATTATTTTCTGAAGTGCAGGAAAAAAGCCAGCCAACCAACCAATAAAAACTTAGGAGAAGCCATTCTGTATCTTGTAAGTTAATTTTATCTTTGGAGCTTTAGCAAGTTTTTGTGCTTTCCTAGTACTTCATCATGTTAGAAAGTAGTTAAATTGCCTTACAAGCATATTGTATCTGTCCACATTTATAAAGAAAGAGAAAAAAGTTTGCATGTGCAAATTTTAAATAATGGCTTATTATTAAAAATATTTGTACTTTTATTCTAATAGCTACTCTTTCAGTTACCAGTTTTGATCAATGAAAAGTGCCCATCAGAGCAATATATTTTTAATTATTTTTTTTCCAAACACTAAATTTCTTTTTTTCAGGAGTATCATTGGTAGGGAATTGTAGAGAATGGAGAAGAAACACAGAAACATTGGAAGAAATGAAGAATAATGTTATCATTGTTTCTAAATATAAAGAATAATGTAATCTTTGTTTCTATAAATTGAGCAACAAATTATGTAGTCAAAAAGCAAGATGGAGTAAAAAACAATTGGATAAATGATAAAAGTCTTTCTTGACTGGTTTATTAGGCGCTATTGCACTAGTCAGTGTTGAGAAGAAGTTCAGTTAGACAACACTTTTATGGATTCATGTAATGGTGAAGGGAGCTCCCCGTGTGCATCCGCATAGCAGAAAGATTAAACAGCACTGAGTTGCAGGATGTCATTCTAGGACTGATATTAAAGAAAATAAAAATAAAGGCAAGATTGAATTAAATGGAAGTGGATTAGCTAAAAGCTGTGTTTCCAGCTTTAAGCTTCAAAAATAGCTTGAGGTCATCCAAATCTGACTTTCCCTCTGCACAAAGTATTTGTATATTTTTGTATGCATCTGTATGCCCTTCGATTTTTTTTAATATTTCTGACATAGAATCATAGAATCATAGAATAGCTATCAAACTATAACCTGTACAGTTATCTGTATACAGACTTAAAGAGAGTAATCCTTATAACCAAATGAAAACAGAGGTTTTACAGTGGGGGCTCATTTTAGCCCTCATTTAGGGCTCTGTGTTATTTCTTCACCCTTACTTAATTTCAAAAAACAAACTATTTATTAAACAGGAATTATTAAAAAAAAAACCCACAACAAACCACCAAAGAACAAGCAAATGAACCCCCCCCAACAAAACAATCTAGCAAACAACATAAAAATACACCCAAAACCAAACACTGCAGAACCTGAGCAATTATCAGTTTCAGACTTAGTAACTGCCTGATGTTTGCTTCAACCGCATTTTGCTCAGTGCAGCCACTGACTTAATTAAGCAATTGAGATTAATCTGATTAATAATTTCTTGCAGCATTATTTTGGTTTAATTTTTTTTGTTTAGACTGAATTTAGAACAAGCTAATGTAGATTTCATTGGACTATCAATAACATTTTCTTTGCAAATGAAATTATGAAGGAAAGGATTTGCAAACTTGAAAGATGAGACATCACATACAATTTGTGTGTTCTAAGATAACAGCTTTATGCGTAGAAATAATTGAAATTCTAAATGTTCTTACAGTGGTGTTTAGAGACTATGCAATGGAAAGAGATCAATAATACAGCTCTCTTTCAGTGAGTTCTATAAAAAATATACAGCCATAAACACTCAAATTAGGAAAATTAAGCAAAGTAGTCGTGATTAGGAAGCAGATGAAAGGAGAAATGTCCTGGGTTCAGCAGTAGCAGTCATTTTTCTCCTTCTTCGTAGCTGGTGCAGTGCTGTAGTTTTGACTTTTGACCTGGGAACAGCACTGATAACACCAATGTTTTCAGTTACTACTCAAATGTTTAGTCTGACCAAGGACTCTCTGAGTCCTGTGCTCTGCCAGGGGGGAGGGGAAGCTGGGAGGAAGCAGAGACAGGACACCTGACCCAAACTGATCAAAGAGGTATTCCATACACAGCACGTCATGCCCAGGATGTAAAAAACTAAGGTCAGGGACCTGGAAGAGGAGGATTCACTGCTGGGTCGGGCTTGGTATCGGTTGGTGAGCGATTTCATTCTCTTCCCTTGTATTTCCCTTATCATTATTATTATTGGTGGTAGCAGTAGTGGTTTGTGTTATACCTTAGTTACTGGACTGTTCTTGTCTCAACCTGTGGGAGTTACATTCTTTCGATTATCCTCCCCATCCCCCCAGGAGCCGGGGGGAAGAAAGAGGTGGGGAGCGAGTGAGAAAACTGCATGAGAGGCTTACACCATGACAGATCAAAATTCAGAAATCAGTTGCTGTTTCAAGTTTTGAAGGAGTGAAGTGCCAAAGAAGCCAAGCATGGCTTTTAATGAAAATCTTAAATATGAACAGCTCTAGTTGGGTTTTTTTGGGGGACAAATAATTCATCAAGCATATACCCTTGTCACCCCATAGCTCTGGCTTCACCTCACACCTACCTTTTATTTCTGTTTGCCTCACTTCCAGGTTCCTTTTCTTTCCTCTGAAGTCCTTTCAAACAATATTGGCTACATCTGCAAAGGATCATCCACTGATTTTGGCTTGTGATTTTTCTGCATTTTCTCTGTACTGGGGGTTGTATGAATAAGATACATCTGTACATCTTGAATGTAGTTTTTATCAAAGCACTAGGGAATTTACAGTGCCATAGGCTGAACTAGTAACTTTGTACAGGCCTGTGAAATGATTCTGACTTCATCAAAACATACAAAGCTGGACACTACATTGCAGTCATAACTGTTGCCTGGAGGAATTCCACTAGAGGCATTTTTGTACTGTGCTTTGACTAAAGTAGTATGTCAAATTAGCCAGGGATAAGGACATGAAGCAAAATTGCTGATTGCACGTTTTCTCATTTAATGCTAGTTAGACCCAGCCATGCTGAGCCAGATACATGGTACATCTAGATGACATGAGTAGTTAGTTAGGTACCATATAGTGAGCTAGTGCATAGAAGGAGACAAATTCTCTGTCTTGAGAGAGAAGCAGATTTTATGTTACCCAGGTTTATTCACCTAACTATTCATGATTCTACAGTCTTAACTGATGCATGTCAGCACAGTCACCTTCAACTATGAAGAACTCAACATGATGGTGATGCCATATAAATATCCTGTGCTTTGGACATAAATTCATTATCTGCTGCTTACCAGTTCTGTGTAAAAGTATATTTCAGAGTAGCGCTGTCCAGAGAATATGAATTTACATGTGTATAGGGGAAGCAACCCTGGACTTAGAAGAAGGCAAAAGCAAAACAGAGACCTCCAAAACTGTATAGAAGCTCGCAGTGAAACTTTCTAATTAATACACAACATATCTTCCCAAACTGTTGTCGAAGAGTGAAGGTGATGAGATAAGCATATATTAGAAAGCAGCCTCATAAAAATGCCTTAGGTATGCATTGCTCATGAATTAACTTCATTTTTTACAGAAAATTCATCAATCAAAAACTGTGTGTTTAGCAGGCATTTGGAGCTCATTTGGTATTTGTGAGTTTTACTTTTTCTGTCCTGGGCCCAGAGGGTGTCAGCAGCAGCAAAATCTGGTTGGAGGCCAGGGACTAGTGGTACACCCAAGGGACCGGTACTGGGTCCAGTCCTGTTTAACATCTTCAGTAATCTCAGTGATGTGTTGGAGTACGCCCTCACCAAATGTGCGAAGGACATGAAACCAGGAAGTTGTACCACCATACAGAGGGACCTTGACAGACTGGAGAAAGGGCCTCACAAGAAGCTTATGAAGTTCAAGGGGAAATACAGAGTTCTGTACACCTGGGGAGGAGTAACTGCATGCACCAGTGTATGCTGAGACAACCCATCTGGAAGACAATTTGAGGATCTTGATGGACACCGAGTTTGCAGCAATGTGTCCTTACTGCAAAAGAAGGCTAATGGTATCATGGGCTGCATGAGACAAAGTATTGCCATCAAGTTTGAGGGAAGTGATGCCTCTTCCCGCTGAACACAGGTGGGGCCATACCTAACCAGTACTGCATCCGGTGCTGGGCTTCCTCAGTACAACACAGGCATATTGTACAGAGTCCAGCAAAAGGCCGTGAAGATGGTTAAGGGACTGTAGCATCTCTCCTATGAGGAAAGGCTGAGACATCTGGTACTGTTCAGCCTGGAGAAGCTAAGTAGGATGTAAGGAAGGTAGGATCTGAAGGTAGGATATAAAAAAGATGGAGGCAGGCCTTTCTCAGTGGTGCCCAGTGACAAGGCCAGAGGCAAATGGACGCACACTGAAACACAGGAGATTCCTTCTAAACATCAAAAAACACATTCTACCCATGAGGGTTAATTGGCACAGGTTGTCCAGAGAGATTGTGGCATTTCTATATAGGAGATATTCAAAAGCCATCTAGACATCTTCCTGGGCAACTGATTCTGGGTGGCACTGCTTGAGCAGGGAGGCTGGACTGGATGACCTCCAGAGGTCCTTTTTGTGTCCTGCAGTTACCTTTGTTTCTGTTTGATTTTTCTTTTTTAGTTCATTTTCTTTATTTGCTATTGATATTTAATGCCTGCCAAGAATGCATTTTCCTGCCACAAGATGCAGAATCTCCAAAGAATAGAACATTAAGTGATAGATCTGTGCTTCTCACAAGAAATATTTCTGGGTTTATGCAAAATTTTTTAAAACCAAGTTTGATCTGTACTTGCTTAATCACATTGATTTCCTCAGTGACAAAAGATGGAAGAAGATCAAAATGTCAATATCAAAATTTTTTAAATGAAAACAAAAGATTTTTGGATGTAATAGCCAAAAGAATGTGAATAGATTAAAGTTCTGGGACTAAGAAGTTAAAGAATAATTGAACTATGCTACTGAACATATGTGACTGTTTCAACAGGCTAATTGGTGAGATGAAACTCTCATTTTCTCCCAGTTATTATTTTCCACACCCAAACTGACATAAAACTCAATAAGAAGGTATAACTGAGAGAAATTTCTGCACTGCCACAAAATTCAGTATTCAGTTGATTAAGTATGCAGTACAAGATAAAAAATTTGTAGGTTTCACCCCCCCCCCCTCCCCCTGCTCGGCGGCCGCCGGGCTGGGCTGGGCTGGGCTGGGCTGGGCTCGGGGGCTC